>SJJU01001833.1:0-28140 GCA_012932125.1 Conopomorpha cramerella | reverse complement strand
AGCGTCTGTGGTCCAGTTGGTTGGATACTTGACTTGTAACCGGCAGGTCCCGGGTTCGAGTCCGGCTACTGGACGTGTACCAATGGGACTCTTTTTCAGAGCGTATGTACGCAACGCAACGCTCGTACGGTGAAGGGCAACATCGTGATGAAACCTCTTATAATACACATAAACACATAAAGCAAATAATACACATAAACGTACCTCAAAAATCACCTTAAATATCTAAGCATACATAGGGACAGAACGGCGGGAGGCGACTTTGTTTTATACTATGTAAAAAAATAAATAAAAAATAAATACACGTCACGTCTTTAATCCCAAAGAGGGGTAGGCAGAGGCACTTGCTAAAGCAAGTACCCACGGTTCACCAAGCGTATTTAACCCAACTTGACAGAAGGTGAGCCCATCGCCGTTATAGGGTTCACACACCTTGTGGTGTGCGGGTTTCATCACGATGTTGCCCTTCACCGTACGAGCGTTGCGTTGCGTACATACGCTCTGAAAAAGAGTCCCATTGGTACACGTCCAGTAGCCGGACTCGAACCCGGGACGTCCCGGTTACAAGTCAAGTATCCGACCAACTGGACCACAGACGCTCTTTATACTATGTATTGATTAGTAAAGCGTTGTAATGAAATAATAAGCAAGTATACAAAATCCATTAACATAAGAAACTGCTATGCGCGGGCGCAACGTCATATTTTAATGTTCTACAGCCTGTAACCGAGTTTGTAGCCAAGAAGGTCACAGCCGCCGCCGCCGCTCTCGCTGGTGAGTTTCCCAACACCGAGACAATGTCAAAAGTCAACGCGCTCTACGGGTAAGGAAAACCTCGTGGAAAGACCCGCATGCCATTACGTGAGGCTTGTTAACGATCACAGATGACTTGCGCTATCTTTTGGACCTAGGTAGGTACAGTCGACAAGAATCTAGTCTATTACTCTAAGGTTGAAAATCGTATTGTTTTAAACGCAGTGAAACAGTGTATGACGACCATCCTTCCTGATATTAAGCAGCGATAATTATGAGCATTAGAGTAGAGTTATTTCATTAGACATTAAGGTTCATATTTTACTAACATACATCATACAATTCATACACTCAAGTCCGTAATCCCCAAAAGCGACAGGGCAGAATATTAGGACCACAAGGAGCCTTCGGCCATATTTAGCATAATAAAGAGTTAAAAAGGCCAAGATGGTCCTCAGTAACAAGATGCTAGTAAGTTTTAAACCTAAATCTCCGATCCCATAGGTGCAAGCCGCCAGTGGCGTACACTTGCTTTTACGACAAGGTGATCCCCAAGGATGGACACCTATGTATTGGTAACTTGTCTTTACGAAGTATAGGTAACCTATCTACTCACCTACAAAACACAGGACCTTCGTCAGCCTGTGTCGTGAGTACAACAAAAAAAGATCTATATTAAGGGATAATCCCACCATCACCCAAGCCCTACCTGCCTCTCGGCGTACGGACCATTCTCTGGAGACGTCTACGATCGACTTGCTTTAGCCTCTTTTCAACGCAAAAAAAAGATCTAGCAACTACTCTATTCGGGAAGCTACAATACTAAGGTAGGCAGTGTCTTTTTGCCTATATGCTGTGCACGCCACTGCAAGCGGCCCTTACGACATGCCAGGAGCTGATGCATTTTATTTATATCCCAGATCAGCACGAGTTTTTGATCGACGAAACAACGGAGGAGTTACTCAATTCGATGTGTATATTTTTTTATGTATGATCACTCATAACTTTTTACAGAGTATTATTATCTTGTTACGAGTATAATGTACGTATTTAGGTAATGACTTCAGTTATTATTTTTAATTAATCACGCCGTTTCCGGTAAGCTGTTAATAGATTTAATCTGACATTAAATGCGACGTGTTTTCTTTCTTACTTTGTCTGACAAAGGATTTGTTTGGTTATAGTTTTATACTATACAGCTTATCCAGCTAATTGTAACCTACCGTATTCTGAAACAACCCTCAAGCAAAGATTTCTCCTTAAGTACTTATAGTTTGTCTCACTCTGAGTAAGATAAACAAAAGTCAAAATTTCTTTATTTCATACTTATAAGCATGTAGCGGCGGGATTCTACGTCTATGGTTATAAGTGCTATAACATAACCTACACAGTAGCATAACACAAAGCTTGATGAACGTCATTTATAACTTTAAAAACAAAAGTAATCGTTCCCGGTTCGAATTACTGGCCAGAAGAACCGGAAAGAAACTGGCATCTTTTCAAATCGCCAAGGCTTACTGCTAAGTATACTTAACATAAATATGACTTAATACTAATTTAACAAATGCTTGATGGCCGGAACTACGCTCAAGCGACACTTGATCGAATACAGATCACTCTTTCATAATACAGGCCTATCTAAAGATAACTACAGCAGGCAAGCCCACACAACTAGCTACAGTAACATTCACCGAATTTATGTTGACATTCGATCGGCTGACTGCAATCACATCCGCAATACCTTCACAACTCGCTATAAATAGTATCGGGCAATGTCACCAGGCAGGCCGATGACGACGTCACTTCATGTTGACTGAAGTTGCAAAAAAAAAAACCTTGTGGCAAATTACTACATTGATAAAATGTATACTACTTACTTATCGCAGATAGCGTTTGTACTTTTGAAGTTACATACATACATACATATACACTTCGCGCTTGTCTCCCAGAGGGGTAGGCAGGGATTACAGGTCTCCATTTGTCACGGTCCTGACATACCCCTTTCACTTATATCTTTTCATACATGATCTCTAATTTCTAGTAGGTACTTTTCACGCCACTTTCCGCCAGGACATCACCAATCTAGTCGATCTAAATCCTTCCGGGGCGACCTCTACTCACCCGGCCCCTAACATCACCCATATAAATTTATTTCGTTACATCAACTTACATCCATCCTCTCCATATGCGTAAGGTAGGAAATCCGTTATGGATACCCCACGGCTGGCGGGGATAGCGGCGGGTTTATGTGGGACTCGCACTCACTAAAACCCCACGGTGATCGTTCATGCGTTATTGCCGGCGGCCACGGAACAGCCTGAGCCACTACGTCCAAGGAATATTATGTGACCTGATCATTAGTGTTACATAATGTTACATAGAAACCGGGTTTCCTCTACAACTTTTTTTTGTATGCTGGTATTTAGCTACCTATTCATATTTCCTCACAAAGTTTTCCTTCAATCCTACTAATACCTATTATAAATGCGTAAATAACGTGTAGGTACGCTAGTAGTCTTCGTTGGTTAGTGTGTTTGTTAATTTTTTTGCGGAAAGTACTACACGGATTTCGCGGAAACTTGGTAGGTAACTAGGGAGACAAATTATAAAGTGGTAAAATTAGGCTACAACGTTTATCCCAAAATCCCTAAAGGTGGGTACTGACCAACGACGTAACGAGGCGCTAAAGTAAAGCATAAATACGACAGGATTTTGTACAATTCCCACTGGAATAACATATATTGGCAAAACAACAGTTGAAACATATTGGGTCAGCTAGTTGAAACATATCAAAATGTGTTTATTTGCGTCCGGGGGAAATGATTTTTCATCTCCATACAAAACAGACATTTTTTTGTCTAGGGAGATGTCATTTTGTATGGAGATATTTTTTTTGTTTTTCATTTCCCCACATTTTCACCATAGTCAATCAATCAATCAATCAATATATATTTATTTACTCTTCACATAGGTTTATACAGAAAACATTGTATACCTTAATAGATCACATTTGAAGTTTACAATTTTATGTGAGAGTCTGGAGTCCATACTAGAATTGCTTCTGTGTGACGGATCTCCAGGCCCGCGGTCTATGGTTATTCATGTCGACGAGCCCAACAACTTTTTAAGACCACTGCTTGGGGTCCTTTTACACGCAGTACCTATATATACAGAGTAAATAATAATATATCGATATGTAATAAGATATTTTCTTTTCATGAAAGGAAACCTCACAAAAGAGCGAGTCCGAAGACAAACGATCATAGGACAAAGTAGTTGCATCTCTTTCGTTTCTATATTTGACAGATTGTTTTTTTTTAGAAAATTTCGCATTTATTAAGGCCTCTGTTTCTCTTAGTTATAAAAGATAGCGCTAGCTGTACTAAGCGGGATTAATGTCAACGAAATAACTGACGTCAAGCAGTCAGTATTGAAAGTGACAGTTATTTTTTTTATCGTCATGTTACAAATACTTCTTTTCTATGGCCTAAATAATTGAGGTAATAAAATGTAACTGACGGATACCAGCGAGCGACATCTAGCTAGGTAAGACATATTTTTGTAGTTTAAAATTCACCATAAATGCGGCCAGAAAGAGCTGGAGGCACCCCTAAGAGATAACACAACATACCGGTAAAACGGTATTTATAAAACAAGGGGTTATTTGGAAATCTCGTATTCCGACACTTGACTTCAATCGGAGACGTCTGGATTGTTGACTTTGAGTTGATTCTTGAATCAGTAATTCAATCTTATTATCAATCAATATCTTTTCCAGATGAGCTTTACACTATTATAAATGAGCCAGTGGACGCCCCGCGATTTGTTTACGCAGTATCAATATTAATTTCTATTCAAAAAATCTACCACCAAAATTCTATAACCACAACTCCAAAATTTACGTTTTTACAACGAACAAAACAACGGGGTGAATTTTTGAAATACCCTTCTTAGCAGTGGTAGAGTGCTCTATGCTTCTTACCTCACGTAAACATCATAAAAGGAACTCCTGTACATTTTTTTAGGTTTCCAGGGTTAAGGGTTTGTTCTGGGCGTTGATGAGTCTGTGATGAATGAATCAGTCAGGACTTTTGAGATTGACAATTCTCAATATTTAAAATCCACCCATTCAAATAACCGTTAGGGCAAACGAGTTCTCGAGTGGAGACCGCGACTCGGCAAACGGAATGTAGGACGCCCTCGGGCAAGGTGGACTTAAGATATACGCAAGATGGCTGGCAGAAGCTGAATGCGAGAAGCCGAAAACAGATCACAGTGGCGTGCAGCTGGACAGGCCTATGTCCGGCAGTGGACAAGTATGGGCTGATGATGATGATTCAAATAACCCCATTTCGCAGTACTTTATACTTTATAGTGGTGCCTGAAAGAGCTGCCTCTTTCATTCGTTTATAAGTTTACCTCCATGTATCCATCTCTTTCACTCGTCAGACGCGCAGTCTCTCACATGATTCGGGCGGCGAAGATGAATAAATTTAAATAAAAACGTCGAGCAAATAACGAAGGAAGGTAAGCTGAATGCTTATCTCTCTAATTCCACGCCGTAATTCCCGGTTTAAACTATGAATATATCAAATGTAAACCTTCGCTTTCGTACAAGATGGTTTTCCTTCCTTATTGTGACATGTAGGTAGACCCATGTACACACTGCATAAGTTAACGCGAAATAACAGCATAATGAGTGTAATGTTCTGCGAGCATAATTATTTGGACTTTGTTCGTAGTTTAAGCCCTGTATTCTGCCACTCTCCTAACGCACAGATCTCTTCTCAATTATCTTTTGTCCCGCTCTAATTGCACTTGTGAAAAAGAGATAAACTCTGCCGAAATTATATTTGAATGCGGTTAATGTTTCAGAATAAGTACCTACCTACATACGGGCCTATGAATGATAATTTTGTCGTACTTACATAACTACTTACTTATCTCTTTACATGTGAGTCACGCACGGCTGTTACCCATCACCATCCCATTTATGGTTAGATAGAGAATTCCATTGGCTGTAATGGTTCGCATTCGGCTGCTACTAAGTAGGTATAACTGCAAGGAATGCACTAAAATAGTCTAAGTACCTACCTATACTCGTTCCGTGGGCTCCGCCCATTATTTTTATAGTGCAAATTCTTGACGTCATTTAAGCGTATGATCAGCAAACTCCGCGCGCATAATACGGATTTCCCCGTTCAAAATTAAAAAAAAATCACTACCATAAATTTCATTTACCTACATGCAGAGCACAAGGATTGTTTGACGCAGAGCTAAACAGTTTGGAACACGTTTTTAGTCGATCTCGAATTGTTTCGATGGATAATGCACTATAATATTACAATACAAACATAAACAAATCATTCTACAACAAAAAAAGAAAGTGATAAACGCAGGAGTGGAAAGAAATCACATTGAATATTCATCTTTCATGCGCCAAAATATCCTTGTAGGATTACATCTATGAAATTCACACGCCCAAACAATGTTGCAGGTAGGTAAGTAGGAACCTATGACTCAGTTTCCTGATATCTGTTTGTTTTTCGCTCTTTGTCACTACGCATATTCCCAGGACAGTCAATCAATGACTAACCGGTAATACCAAATAATATTGAAAATACGAAAGTTTGTGATAGGTAAGTTTGCGAAAGGTTGTGCATCTTTGGTCCACTTGGTCTGATACTCGACTTGCAATCGAGTGAGAGAATGGGACTCTTTTTAAGAGCCTATGTTCGCAACGCAACGCTCGTGCGGTGAATGAAGGACAACATCGTGATGAAACCCCGTGGTGCGTGAACCCTACAACGGCTATGGGCTCACCCCTGTTGGGTTAAATACACTTGATGAATCGTGGGTATTGGCCTACTCCACTTTGGGATTAAAAGGCGTGAAGTGTGTATATTTGTGATAGGTACCTAGGTGTAAAATGTAACTACTGTATGTGCTATATACCTATATATACAGAGTGTAAAAGGACACCGAACAATATTCTTAGATACATTCTTGGGCTCGTCAATATGCACAACTTTTACTGAGTTTTTCGTCTGAGGTAACATACAATTACTTAGATACCTATTACTTCACATATAGAAGCATACAAAGGGACAGACAGCGGGATATACGAATTTGTTTTATACTACACACATCAAGTACATTTTAGAAGATTGCAATCAAGAATATATTTTACAAAAGCTGAATTCTATCATAATTTATTCAAAATGTGGTGATAAGTCATTGATAGGTACAGGCATGAGCAATTAGGTAGGAGACCAATCCAGAAGATTAGATTTGATTTAAATAAATTAGATTTTTTTTTTAGAGCTATAAATGTTCTTGATCCCTAGACACTTTTGATGTGTGTGTTTGTGTATGTACCTATTAATAACAGGTAAGAAGATGCTTAATGCTCGCACACATAACCACACGAACCTTCTAAACAATTTCCGGGACAGACAAACGATTAGTTTTATTGTCATTACGTGTTCAACGGCAGACGGTTTATGTCTCCAAATACGTTGATGAAAACAATATTTACGTACCTAGGTACTGTTATGTCTTATTGTTTATTTATTGTGTACCTACTGCCCTATAGGAAAACAATGTTGCTTTTAATTATTAATCATCAGATTTTTATGAATTACTACCTGTTCCGGCAAACGCTGTGTTGCAAAATACTGCGTGTAAAAAGACGTCGAGCTTAGAGACGTTGTTGGGCTCGTGCATAGGAACAATTTTTGTTTGCTAGATTTTCGTAGACATAGGGTTCCTTGGGGAAAGATGTTTGATATCATGGGCAGAGTGACATGTCGGATAGCTGTTACTGCTCCTGTCCGCTCTCCTCACAACCTTGCGGACTGGGCTCTCTGTTAAATTGTTTACCTATAGTTGCTTTTATCAAGGCCTTCGCTCAGGTTGAAAAAATAGAAACGAGTCAAAGTAAGATCAGGTTGATATTCCTTAGTAGGGTCTCTTTCGCGTCCCGAATATTAAAGTTTTACGTGCGTCGTAAATAAATATATGTATATTTTTTATGTCCCAGGGGAAATCTTTTATCCGGCGGCTGGGTCAGCGTGCATGTCGGGTGACTCTGGGTTATTCAAAGAACGCACCGCTGCCACCCTCGCACTGCGTCCTGAGACACGCGGGGGACTATTCTAGCTCCCTTTTGCACACTACGGTGCTGGGCATGAAGGAAAATTACTTTCCTAGCCTTAACACTAGTGGCGCGTCCCACAGGATAGGTAGGTATAAAAAGTAGCCTATGTCCTTTCTCAGGCTCTAAACTACAGTGTACAAAGTGTAAAATAACCCCGATCAATGGTCTTAGAAACGTTGTTGGGCTCGCCAATATGAACAACTTTAAGGCCGGGGCTCCACCAAAGCGGAGAAGAGAAGCGATTTCATATAAATAAACACAGCTCATGGGTTGAGCGGGCTAGAACTGTATGAAAAATGAAGGAGGAGTTGGTGGAGCCCCGGCCTTACTGTGGCGACAATGCAGGGAATTAAAGATTTTTTTTGTTCTCCATACAAAATAGACAATTGCCTCCGGGGAGGTGACATCTTGTACGGAAATGATTTTTTTTTTCATTTTCCCACATTCTGGCCATAGTAAAAGTTGTTCTATTAACGAGCCCAGCAACGTTTCTAAGACCATTGCTCGAGGTCCTTTTACGCACAGTATACTAACATCATCAGCCACATGACGTCAACTGGAGGACGGGGGGCAAGTGACATCAAAACAGGGAGTCAATGTCAAGTCTGCTAAATAACATTACGACCACAATTTAGAGTACGAGTAGAGCGGGAGCAAAAATTAAAAGGGCGTTTCTTGGGCCGTAAGTACCGAAGCCCTACGAATAATATTTACACGTAGTTGTAAAATATTTCCTTATGTAGATGTACTTAGGGAACTAACTAATGTTAAAAAGAAGGCAAGGACACGAAAAACAAACAAGTACCATGGTCATTTTTAGGGTTCCGCAACTCCTTCCGAAAAGAGAAAACGGTTCCCATATAAGTCTATCATCATCATCAGCCACATAACGTCCACTGCTGGACGAGGGCCTCCCCCAATGAGATCCGTCATTTGGGGTCAAATGCCAGTAATCACCACGCTTGGCAGGCGGGTTGGCGATCGCAGTGGTGTTGTGGTTTAACTCACAGAGAGCGCTGCGCTCCTGCCCGTCCTCTGGAGAGCTCCCTCGGTCGTCTCTTACGACCCCCATGACGGGAAAAGTTGGGCTGGGGTGGTGACACATGTATTCTATTCGCAGTCACCACACGGCTAATACAAGTCTATAGTATCACTTTATTGTCCGTCCATCTGTCTGTGATGGCATTTTATCTCTGAGACGTGAAGAGCTAATCATCATTTTAGTTGAAATTAAAATGTTGCGGTCCTTGCTTAGTCCTTTAAGAATATGTTAATAAAGCTTATGTTACAGTAAAAATTATACTGTCGTTTCTGTCGCAATGTAAAAAAAAACTAGACGATCGACATGACTACGCTTGCGAGATATCTTTCGGTGTAGGTGACGTTTCGCTAAAACTACGATTGGTCGAAATACTTGACAATCCGAATTTTCCAAATTTAATTATGTTCTTGACTTGATGTTTCATTATTTAGACCCGAGTCAATAACACCTTGAAATATTAATATTGATTATTAATTTCGTCATTCAATGGAATCAAAAACATTTTCCGTTGACCTAGAGCCATGGATTTTTGACCTACTTTTTACGATCGATAGGTGAGTACCACCTTTGCTTCTTCCATGTTCATGAATGCTCGCATTACCTATATATTTTTACCTTATTAAATCACGAAAATTGGTTATCCGGTTAGTTACTCAATTATGAACCTTAAATATGTTTTCATGGGAAAATCCTCATGAATCCATTACAGCAGACCACAAGGCCACTGTTTTCTTTCACCTGTTTTCGAAAAATGAGGAGGTTCACCTTTCGATTGGGTGAACCGATTAAGATGATTCTTTTTTTTATTTAAAATCTGTTTAGTTACAATGTCATGCATAAGAAAACCACAAAGGCTTATTTTACTGGTTCGAGTCAGTTCTTTTTCCTTTAGTTAATTCGTAGAAATGCGTAGATACGGAACCCGCGGCGACGAACCAAGATTCGCGCTTGTTTAGTATTTTTTTTTCTATTTACCTGTGTGCGGCATGGGAAACAAACTAAAACAAATATGAGGCATGGGATGACACACTATAGATAAGCTTTTATGGGTACAGAGATAATCCCAATAACGTAGTAAGGTCGGTAATAAGTGCGTTGCGAGCGAAAGATTATTCGTTCATTCAATTCATTAGATAACAATTTCAATACAACTTGTCGTTAATCAGTTTCGTACACTACCTATTGGTCATCTCAAGATTAAATAAAAATACACTTCACGCCTTTTAATCCCAAAACGGGGTAGGCAGAGGCACTTGCTAAAGTAAATGCCCACGGTTCACCAAGCGTATTAAATTCAACGTGACAAGGGGTGAGCCCAACGCGTTATAGGGTTCACACACCTTGTGGTGTGCGGGTTTCATCACGATGTTGTCTTTCACCGTACGAGCGTTGTGTTGCGTACTTAGGCTCTGAAATGTGTCCCATTGGAACACGTCCAGTAGCCGGACTCGATCCCGCGACGTCCCGGTAACAAGTCAAGGATCCGACCAACTGGACCACTGACGCTATTCTTGCGATTTCAATGACGATTTTTATACACTGGGTTATATCCATCATCACTCACATGAAGTCCACTGCTGCCCGAAGGCCTCCCTCATTCATCGGGACCATTTGAAGAAAAAAGAGCAAACAAAACTGGGATGAAAGAGGTTCTTTGTTAACCACACCACCAAAACAGTACCTACCGCCCTAGGCCAAATAATATTGGATTTTCAATACAATAGTAGAAAACTGAAAACATAACCTGAGCTCTGGGCCGAGAGATGGTCGAGAATTCAAGTTATTTTTCAAATCTACTATATAAAAATAAGTCGGGTTTTTCTCCCTGACGCTATAACTTCAGAACGCACGAACCGATTTCCACGGTTTTGCATTCATTGGAAAGGTCTCAGGCTCCGTAAGGTTTATAGCAAAGAAAATTTAAGAAAAATTTCAACAGAAAAGCGGGAAAACGAAACGAAGCCATATGGTGGCGAAACGGAGTTCGCCGTGTTTGCTAGTCACTTATACTTATTAAGATTACCAGTGTAGCTTGGTCTTAGGGGTATCGTTTTGGTGGTGTAGTTAACAAAGAACGAATTGCAGAGAATGGGGGGAGGCCTTTGTTCAGCAGTGGAACAGAAAGGAGGCTATATAGAAATATATTACTAAACACGTCATTTCATTGACTCAGTGTCGGCAGATACAGCGAGTTTTCTAGCGATATTTTCCTTCGTAAAAGAGCGTACCTAGGTAGGAATGATTTATTTATATAACGTTAAATTTCCCATAATTCTTTTCTGAATTCCATATACAGGGCGTTCCGGAAATAGCCGACATCTACTGTTTTAGTAGACGCTACTGAGTGAATTTCAGCAGGTGTAGGTAAATGCCCGGGATCGAACACAAACTTCGACAAGCTCCAAATTTATTTTTGTTTGAAGAGGTAGATTTTTTCGTGCTGGGGACATGATAAAGTCAATTTCGGCTTAAAAGGTATTTCCGGATCACCCTGTAGTAGACTTCAAAATCATTAGTCTTTTTTATCTGATGACAATATTAAGTCGCTGTTAAATAACAACATAATTCAACAGTTTAGGCAGCTGTAAAGGAAACGACACGAAAAATAAAGACTTTGTTCAGTACGAAATTGTTTATTTAACTTTTTTGGTGATTTTTTTTTGAGACATTCTTTCCTCTTTGCACTCACATTCGGAATATAAAAGGGTATAAGTAACAATAATCACAAAGAAATCCGGTTCATTCCCTAAGACACAGACACTACCACAATAGACTCGACTTTTCGACATAACAATTTTGACACAGAAATTTAATAACATAATTTTCGAGAGGGGCAGTAGTGGTTAACTATTTAGGATAGCTTAATATTTTAAAACGGTTCCGGTAAATTAAATTTATAAGGAATATATTTCCTCAAAATATGATTAAATGTCAATATTATCGTTATCTGACGACAGAGATATACAGTAATTAAAACGTATTAGGTAGGTACATTCACTTTAAATTCTGGCGGTTTCGTCAAAAAGTTTCTTACACAGAATAATCTGTGGAAGAAACTTTCCTTTCAGTTAGTAAAGTTTCTCCCATAGAATAATCTGTGTAAGAAACTTTATTTTCAGATATTAAATTGTTTTAGAACATCGCGCCTAACATCTAATCTATTTATAATCGGAATTCGATTAAAATATCGGCATATCATATAATTCACTTGACGTTCATTTCAAGTAAACACTGCCATGAAAATATATATATAGAGAATAATAAATAAATTACCTCAATAACTTTTAGATTTTTCATTTTCGTGATAATATAACTTTAATTTCATTTGTTATTTTATTTAAAGGAACGACTTTAAAAACGGCATACAAAACAAATAAAATAAAGTAAAACAAATATCCGATTATATTTATGTGCACATAACAGGAGATACGTAACACATAATGACAGTAGTGGTGTGTCGTAGGGAATGAATCAAAAAACACATATAACTTTTTTTTTCATACATTGTAATGCCCAACTTACGAACCTAAATTTACAATTACATTGAGTGTAGGTACATGTATTGTACTGACAAGATATTAAGAACGAAATTAATAACACAATCCAGATGAAACATATATCAAAAGGTACATTCAAAGTCGTTTTTAAATGACGAGATAGCTTCTACTATTAGTTTGTGCTATTATAATTAAACTTAAAATAAAAGTAATTGTAGCTTTCATCTCTATAATATCGTCTAATTTTCGTGAAACATATTTTTTTAATGAACATGTTTTAATTCCAATGTTGAATTGTTAAAATACCCATGAGATTGGGATTCTCTGACACAATTATTCTGTACCTATATTAGATACTTTAATTGAGTTTTTGAGACAAAAAAAATGAACAATACGGCTGGGATATATGTTGTTTATTTTGTATCCTCTCGAATTAATTTAACACTCGACGAGCAATGAAATAATTTCAATGATTTTTAATGGATAGTATTTAAACGTGCGTCAAAAAAGTCTAACCTAACCTAACCAAAATACTCACTTAGCGACAAAATTACTGATTTGGTCCGCTAATAAATACTTTGCTGCACAATTAGTAATTTTGCTGCTCAACTTAGTATTTTTAGGCGCTCAACTTATTATATTCCATTTTTAATTTCTTTTCCTCCAAAAAAAACGATGATTATAAAACAGTACGTTGTGTAACTAGAGTGTAAATAATACTTAGTCCCGGTTCCTAAAATCATAATAAATTTGACAACGCAATAAAAACTGCCCGATACTTAAAAATAGCTGATAAACTTTGTGATTGGCACGTGATGGTTGTTTACCAACAAATTATCTAAGCATCAACACTAAAAGTAAGGTTGCTTGTCCATTGACAAGGAACGAGTTAGCGGAGCGGAGAAACGATGTACAAATGGACGTAGTTACACAGAAAGGACACAATACACACTTTGCCGAAATTGAGTTAGCTGTACCAGGGTGCTAAGTATATCCATCATAAAAAAACATTTACACAAAAAAGTTCACTACAACCTATTTTTTATGTACCCTGACTCAATCCACATGAATGGCGGGTGAATAGCGCATCAATATCTCCGAAGTAACTTTTTGTGGATTTAGTCCTTTCTGTGTAACTACGTCCAATTAAACTTAATGATTTAATGAAATCATTGATCATAAATGGTCATTAACTCTTCGTTTCCCCCACTTCCTACCTAGCCAATGGACAGTCAATCTTCCAGTATGATGTTGAGGACGTGGTTCACTTGGGGCTTGACATCTCGTATCACAACTGAACCATATTTATCCTAGCCATATTGTCTATAAATATTATTTCTACTCAAAATTCTACAATTGGAATCCTGGTTAATAGGTACCTCGTTACGTTACGTCGAAGAACTGTCTCATTTTATTCACTATAGTATTAATATAGTTGTTAATATATGTATGTATCACTAAATGCATAATATAAGGTCACTACACGAACAATATACAGCTTGTTATGGGCCAGTTTTTGGAAAACTTTCACTCGAGGAAAAGACACTTTTAATGTCACTTTCTATTTTTTTTTTTCAACATTTGTGTATGACAGAGTATTAGGCACTTTATATATAGACTAATATCAATCAGTCAGAGTACATATTTCTTTTTTTATACTCGTATCATTCTTAAATAAAGTCAAAAGATAGCAAGTGACAAAAAAACACATTTTTATTTCAGTTAAGTACAATTAGTGTGAAAACATTTTCAAACATTATGTAGAAAGAAAAAATGAATAAAGGCCATAGACGAACATTTTATTTTTAAATTTGACAGATTACAGTTTTTTTTAGAATTAAGAAACAAATTATATAAGATAGAATTATGTTCCGTGTTCACAAAAACTAGCCCAACCTAATAATAATACATACAAACAACATTATTACTAAGTGAAAACCGTGACTCACAGCGACAAACATAAAGCTATAAATTAACTATTTATTTATTTATTTAAAAAACATAATTGTTCGTTTTGTCATATGAAAACAGACACTGACATATCCACTATCGACTTTACCAATAAACGCGGTTTATCTATTCTGACTTTACACCAATCTCAGCGTAAGTTGTCAGTTGTATGTCAAATACGGAGTAACCAGTTACCGTAGACCTGTAATAACTTCGGTATAAGTTACAACGCGTTATTGGCAAGGGGTATGACAATAAACCGGGGTAACCCTACGGTTAAGTCCACATGTTGACAGAGAATGTTTAACAGCATAATCATCACATGACAATACGCACATTACTTACGATTAATACTTTTTTTATAGTATTTGTCATTTTTTATATTTTTTTTTATGGCACCACAGCCACAAGCACACTAAACCACGAGGTTATTTATTGTGCATAAATACAATAGAAAGCAATCGAGGGGTAAATTTTACCCAATACAAATTATTTATTATTTAAAAATAAAAAACATAAAGATAACGAGAGAAATTGGTAACACTGATTCGAATTTTGAAAACTAGCAACACTGTCTCGGGTCATTCGCTTTATAGGATCACAACCAGTCTTTTTGTCTAAAACTATTATAATGTTTTTATAGCTTAATTGTTTAAGTTCCTTCTTGACTATGGGCCGTTGTTTATTTTCAAGTGAATTGTTTGTTATCTTTTTTTTTATTGCATCATTGACGTACCAAAGACATCATGCAAAATATAAATAAATTGCCATTTGTAACTTTAGTAGTGACATACAAGACAATATCATGTTTCCAAAGGTTCTCTCCAAATGCGATTAAGGACTTGAATTAGTTATACTAACTCTATTATGTGAAAGTTTGGATGGCTGTTTCTTTCTTTCACGCAAAAACATCTAAACTGATTTCAGGAATTCACAGGCGTATAATATCTCGAATTTCAAAACCATTGATGATCTGCATTCATTATATTGAAAAAGTTATATTGTAAACTATTACCATCCTGTATAATGCTGATAATTTTAGAAGCCCAAAACCGTCGTTATTGATCTATATATTTATCAGATACGCGTAACTAGGGCAGGTTATCGCGACGTAATAATTAAATACAAAAAGTACAAGATACAGCAGTGTCGATGATATTGACGACCTATTCGGACTAGTAGCTAGAACATATGTCTCTTGGAACAAGGGCTTCGGGTTCGATTGATGGAACTCAACAAAAAATCTCAATTTTTACATTTCGATTTGGTACTTTTTCAGCTCTTAAATACTTGTAAATACTTCAAATGGCAAACAATACATTGATTACGTCGATTAGACACGTCAATAATGCACGTTTCTTTTAAACATTTTTAAACAACGCCCGTAGACAACCTTGATATTTTTTTCTAGTGAAGTATGTATTGGCACAGATTGAACTAAAACAGCCGAAGGAAAAGTTTAAAACGCTTTAAGTCGATTGAGCCTTGTGAGTAGGAAACTGAACACAAACATGAATTGGTTTACTTAACAATTAAATAATGATAGGATAGATAGGTACTCATTTAAAAACCTTACATTACTAAGAAGATCAATAATAAAATGTGATGTTACGCAATATCGCCATTTCTAATTTTAAAAGTAAACTACAAATTGAGAAAAGTTCATAATATATTTAGCCGTCATAACTGCCTATTATCAATAGTTTGGTTATTTACATCGAGTACTTCTCCTGAACAGTGCTATTCAAGACTATTAATCCTTTACCTAGCCTTGTTTTTATTTCATTGATTTGTTTTAGACTGTATA
Source organism: Conopomorpha cramerella (assembly GCA_012932125.1). Lineage (NCBI taxonomy): Eukaryota > Metazoa > Arthropoda > Insecta > Lepidoptera > Gracillariidae > Conopomorpha > Conopomorpha cramerella. The sequence continues at coordinate 11,932 of SJJU01001833.1, read as the reverse complement.
TCAACGGACTAACGTTCAAAATAAAGTGGGATCTATGTTCCTTTTGCCTGGTAAAGGGTTAAGACGTGTGTGCAGTACGGCAGTAACGTTAGTCCGTTGAAATACAGTCTAAAACAAATTAATGAAAAAGAAGGAAGGCTAGGTAAAGGATTAATAGTTTATATATGTCAACTAGTTAGTCAACGTTTTAACTTTTTGTGTCTGCCTAAATAAGGTTCATTTTCGGATGAAATAAACCAAACTACTAATACCGATTTCAAGATAAATTCCAAAATATTTGGGACAAATACGAGTAAAACAAAGGATGTTAAAGACCTTAAACAAGCTTGCGGCTTTCGATTTTTTTTTTGGCGCTAAAATAATTTTAAGAAAAAGAAATAATTCGTCTAACTTAAAAATGTACTGTTATATGTACGTTAAGTATAATATAATGATTACATTATAATAATAAAATAAATAATTAACGCCATATTCGCCGTCAGCATTAGAATATATTCGTTATATACATATCTTAGAGAAATTAGAAACGATACGTTAGAGAAACATAATTCCGAAATCTTTTTCACAAATGGCAATGTGGTGCAGAAACTAGCACGCGTGTCCACTAAGAATGCGCTTGTCAAAGTGAAATCTGTGTGTCAATTTATTTTTTTGTGTAAATGTGACACGTTTTGTGTAAATGTGACACGTTTTGTGCCAAAGTGACACGTTTTGTGCCAAAGTGACACGTTTTGTGCCAAAGTGACACTTTTTATTTCAAAGTGACAATTTGTCTATAAGAATCCCTAGAATTCAGATTTTTTTGGTAGATATTGTTATGTAAAGAAATTCTATGTAAGCGCATTCTTAATCGAAACGACATATTAATTAATCATGTCTAAAAACAGTCACACGTATATCTTTCAAGATTTTTAGAAAAAATATTTTTTTTTATGTAAGACCTAATAATAATATTTACAATATATTGCTACGCGTATTTTAGGACACATTTCCTAATTTTCCGAAAACATACATTAACAGACACACACCCAAGCTTTTTATTACAAAAAAAATATAATTAAACGATGGCTGCACTCCAATTTCGTTACAGAGTTGCCATTTTATTTTTTATTTCCTTTTTTTTTTCTTCATCAAATAATAGAGTAAAAGATAGAAAACCTCGCAGAATATATTAGAGCAATTTTTTACTTTGCCCCGAATCTGAACAAAATGTATATAATCTACCTTTCACACATCTAAAAAAAAAAAAACAATTAGCTTAGTTATATCTTATTTAAAGAAAAAACAATTACCTAAAATAACATTACACATAAATACGTACAATAACATGAAACATAGTATTAATAAAAAATAGAACATTGTCCCCAGCCTATGTGTGATTTAAAATAATAACGGCTAGGTTCTGTAAGCGCTTTATGTAATATCATACCAACCTTGTGCACGAAAATCTTTTTTTTTATTTTTGTAATTATGTTGGTAGTGTGCGCGGAAAAGCTAGTCACCTACTGAGGTATGCGGGGGTGTGAGACGGGGGACGGTCGCCACTAAAGACTTTGACACGACGTTGTAGTCGACCATCGACAGAGTTAGTTTGACGTTTGTCTTTCTTACACACCTAAGTCGCTGACTAGTCCTTTCGCGCGAGCTATACTTTTTTTATAGAAACCGAAATAAGTTCTACACATAACTTATTAGTGATAGATTTTTTTTAATTGTGTCTGGCCAGCGTGCTTTAAAGTTCACGAAATCTCTGGCCACAAAAGAAAAATAAGAAAGAAAGTGTTCCAATTTAAAAGGTTTGATAATTGCAGTTCACTTGATATCCAATTGGAACAATTTACAAAATACTTATTTACAGAAAATCCGTTGATTAATTATAAAATAGCTATTCCACAATTATTATGTGCTAGTTGGTAAATTCTTATAATAAATATCGAGATAATGTCAAATAAATATATAATTATAAATTGATGTACAAATATAGAAACATCTTGATGTTCTTTGGAAAGAGAGACTAAAGAGATCGCGTTATTCTTGTTATAAATATACAGAATGATATTATTGTTAGAAATATAGCTGTATATTATGAGTATGATACCAAGGTACCCTAGGAAGCGTAAGACTGTTTTCACAAACCCTACTTACTGATTGACTTTTTGTGGATGTCAATAACCAAGTTTCCATACAGAGTCGATCAGCTGGGGAATTTTGTATGAAGAGGTCATATTATCTATTCGTACCTAGCCATTGAACCCGAACAAAACACTTTTGTATGGTGTACATAAATAGTGGACTTCTAGGGTATTTTCGTATCGACACAGCGTGTAAAAGGACCCCGAGCAATGGTCTTAGAAACGTTGCGGGACTTGTCAATACGGGGAATTTTAAATTTTTAATCACCTCCATAAAAGATGTCTGGAAGCAGAAAATTATCTATAGAGACGTTTTTTTTCATTGTCGCCATAGTAAAAGTTGTTCATATTGACGAGCCCAACGACGTTTTCTAAGAGCATTGCTCAAGGTCCTTTTACACGCAGTATAGGATGTATAATGGTACAATCGCCATAGCCTCATTGTTGGTCTGATATTACTAAAACGCGAATAAAAAAAAAACGGAAATCAAACTATTACTTTTCTCTTTACAATAAACAAATATAAATCTTATAGGTACACCGTCTGAGATCTGTCACTCACTTATTTTTTTAAAAGTATTTTTTTTTCACAGTTTTTTTTATCACATTTTTTTTTTTAATAAATACTGTTTACTCTTAGGTGCTCTATGTCTTGGATATGTGGTCACTTCGAGTCGTTGGAAAGGATTGATTTTGTTATTTGTGTTTTATTACTTTTTTTGTATGTAGATGGCGCTGCGGTCGTGTTGCCGTGTGAGCGAAGGCTTTGTATGGGTTTTATACCTTCACGATGTGTACTTGCCATGTTTTGGAGAACCCTATAATAGATAATACAGAAATTAATTATTTATACGAGATTCAATCAAAAACGTTGGCGAAAATCTAGACAATCTCTCAGCCCATTACAGCAAACAACTTTCCCCCCCAAGGCACCCTATATCAAAAACGATAAAAACAATTAATTTATTCACATACTGCGTGTAAGGACCCCGGGGTCCTGCCAAGGGAAATATCAGCTCTTCATGCAAACTTACAGTCAGCTGATTGGCTGACTTTACAAAGTGTAAAAGGACCCCGAACAATGGTCTTAGAAACGTTGTTGGGCTCGTCAATACGAACAACTTTTACTATAGCGACAATGCAGTAAGAAGAAAAAAAATCATTTTCATACAAAAAGTCGTCTCTCGAGGCAATTGTCTATTTTGTATAGAGATGACAATTTTTTTTCTCCCCCGCATTGTCATCATATTGAAAGTTGTCCATATTGACGAGCCCAACAACGTTTCTAAGATCATTGTTCGGGGTCCTTTTACACTTTGTAAAGTCAGCCAATCAGCTGTAAGTTTGCGTGAAGAGCTGATATTTCTCTTTCGTTTATGACATATGGTTCCTTTGGGAAAGGTTGTTCGGAATCCTGGGCTGAGATAGTTTTTTTTTATCTCTATGAACAACAAGTTTCGTTTTCGATTCAACGTTGTATACGAGTTATTAAAACTGAAACCATTTACTGAATCAAGAACTCGATGTAGTCATAGAGTTAAGTTTCTCTCGAACTATAAAAATAAAGAATAATTAACTGAAAACGTAGCAAAAAGAAACCTCCTGAATGACTGAGCGGAAGACCTTTTTAATTTTGTTTCACAATACGTCAATCCTCAGAGTTTGACATTTGATGTATGAAAATATTGATAACCTGTCAATTTCCAACATTTATCGCAAGTGTATAGCACAGTCGGCCCAGTACTTCGCTGATTATGCACTATTCTTTTAAAATGTGCCCTTTAGAGTGGTGTTAAAGTACAATCTCCACTGAACATGAGCAAAAAAGAGTTTTAATATTATAATTTACCTCCTGTTTAAATAAAGATACAATTTTATTAACGACCGGTGTGATCTAGTGGCCAGAACAGGTTCCGCTAGGACGACAGTCGTGGGTTCGGATAAGCTGAGACTAGAGGTAAATATTTAAAAAAAAATGTATGACATGAGGTATCTATTAAAAAAAAATAACATCAGCCTACTGATGCCCACAGCTGGACATAGGCCAAATTTATACATCAGTATCTGGCACCCTAGTTTGAGTTCAGACTATATACACACATCAAAGTGTCTAGGGATCAAGTACATTTTAAAAGACTGCAATCATGAATATATTTTACAAAAACTGAATTCTCATAATTTATTAAAAATGTGATGATAAGTCATTGATACAGGCCTGGGGAATTAGGTAGGAGACCAAACCAAGATTAGATTTGATTTATATAAATTAGATTTTTTTTAGAGCCAAAAATGTTCTTGATCCCTAGTCACTTTTGATGTGTGTATTTAATGTCCCGCGATATTTATTCAGTTGTATCTAACACTTGAGGTATCAAGTTATTTCTTCACGGAAAACATACCTTTGTGTGTCACGCGATAGAGTTGACTCTCGCTTGGTTGGTGTTGGGCCGGGACTGAGCTTCCTCACTCTGGTAGAGGGTGATGGAAGCTATGTAGTTGTTTGACATCACCTGAGATGAGGGAAGCATTGTGATTAGATATTGTAGCACATAAATAAGAATAGTAAATAGCCTATACATTTCACCAAGTGATACGGTATACTCGATCGAAAGCTTATCTAAATAATAAAACATAATAAAATAAAAATATCGAGTCGAGAACATAATACATATACGTAAAATTTAAAGGAGTATTTTTTTTATGACTGAACTGTCATTACTGTCAAACTTTGTTTGGAAACTATGACAGTAATGACAGTTCTCCGCCAGAAAATCTGACATAAAAACGTCAAAGAAAATTCCCCATTGAGAAATAATACTCCTTTTTTGAAGTAGCAAAAAAGAAAAAAAAGTTCACTCACCTCAAAAATAATATCCTGATAGCCGTAACAGAATGTGGAACCGAAGGGGTTAGTGGTGTTGGTGCTTGAAGCACGGTTCAGCACTACGGGCCGGGAGCCGGGTCTCAGCGCGCCGGACACTTGCTCCCACTTACTGTACGCCGTCACCACGACGCTCGCCGCTTCCACCAGGGAGTTCGGGTCTGATCTGGGGAAGGTAAGACATAGGATATGATGGCAAAAGCAAGTAGACGCGTAGGTGAATCCCGGAGAATGGCCCGTACGCCGAGAGGCAGGTAGGGCTTGGGTAATGGTGGGATTATTCCTGAAAAAGATAGGATATGAAAAATTCACTCGAGTGACGGGAAAACTACGCATCGGAACTTAGTGCGAATTTCTTCAGCAGATAGAGTGATTCTTGATGAAGGTTTATATGTATAATACATGCATATAATAACACAGAGAAATGGCAAAACATCGTTTGGCGAGTCAACTAGTATAAAAATAATAATCATCAGCCACATAACGTCCACTGCTGAACGAGGGCCTCTCCCAATGAGATTCGTCATTTGGGGTGAAATGCCAGTAATCGCCACGCTTGGCAGACGGGTTGGCGATCGCAGTGGTGTTGTGGTTTAACTCACAGAGAGCGCTGCTGTCCGTTCTCTGGAGAGCTCCCTCGGTCGCCTCTTACGACCCCCATGACGGAAAAAGTTGGTGGGGTGGTGACACATGTATTCTATTCGCCGTCACCACACGGCTAATTAAAAATAATATAGGAATACAAACTTGTCGGGCAGAAGGGGTAGGTTAAACTCCGCGCGCTGGTACATGTTGAAGTTGTAATGTCCCGGGTAGTTGGTGTGCAGTATGAACTTCTTCACGCGGCTCGTGCGCGCGTCGAACAACACGTCCTGGAACATCATAGTATACATAGTAGTGGCGAAGCTAGGAGGTATGCCGGTAGTGAAAAATAGACACTTAACCAAAGCACTACTTAGATTTTTTTATTTGTCTTACTTTTATTTAGCCACTATTTAGGTTAGGGAAGTAAAAAAAAAAATCATATGTATGCATTGCAATGCAGCGCATATATGTATTTTTTCTTATTATTTCTATATCGTCTTTAGTTTAATAACTATGTGGGATCCAAGACAGACTGGGCTAGGCCCCCGGGATCTAGCCCAGTCGTCACTGATTGAGCTCTTGTCTATTCTCGTCGATCCTGGCTCTAACAGGAATCACAGTGGTGGGAAAGTGGGTGGGAATATCCCGGTTAAATTTGTCTTACTTATTTCAAAATACAAATAAATACACGCCTTTTAATCCCTCCTCTCCCCTCGTCTATTTAACTTCTATGTCAATGATCTGATTGAGGAGCTGAGTAATACCGGAGTTGGCTGTTCGATTGACGGGAAAATGGTCAACAATATAAGCTATGCCGACGATATGGTGTTGCTGAACCCCTCGATCAGTGCACTCCGGAGGCTGGTTGCAAAATGTGAAGACTTCGCCAGCGCCCATGGACTCAGGTACAATACAAAGAAGAGCGAGCTCTTAGTATTCAAGCCACGAGTAGTGAAGCTAGGTAGTATTCCTCCAGTGACTCTTAATGATGTTTCTCTAAATAGAGTAAGACGCTTCAAGTACCTGGGTCACTGGGTCACAGATGACCTTTCAGATGAAGAAGATGTTGAAAGGGAGCGTAGGGCGTGCGTCAGATGCAATATGTTGGCCCATAGATTCACTCGCTGCACCAAAGAAGTGAAAATCACACTATTTAAGGCATACTGCCAATCACTATATATGTGTAGTTTATGGGTCAATCATACGCAGAAGACCGTCAGCGCCCTGCGCGTACAATATAATAATGGTTTCCGGATGCTGATGGGACTGCCGCGCTACTGCAGTGCGTCGGGTATGTTTGCCGAGGCCCGAACAAATGATTTTTACGCCATAATTAGGAGCAGGGCTGCCTCCCTGATGCGGCGTGTGCGTGACAGCCCCAACAGTATCCTGCTAATAATTGGGAATAGGACAGACTGTCCCATCCTAAAGCATTGGGTAACATTGCATGTTACCTAAGTGAATTAGGTATCTTTTTTAGGTTAAATTAATATAGTTTTTTAAATTTATCAATAGGTACTAACAATCTATGGATGTATTTTTCTTGGTCCGAAATAAAGATTATATTATTAATCCCAAAGCGGGGTAGGCAGAGGCACTTGCTTAGTAAGCTAATGCCCACGGTTCACCAAGCGTATTTAACCCAACGTGACAGGTGGTGAGCCCATCGCCGTTATAGGGGGTTCACACACCTTGTGGTGTGCGGGTTTCATCACGATGTTGTCCTTCACCGTACGAGCGTTGCGTTGCGTACCTACATAGGCTCTGAAAAAGAGTCCCATTGGTACACGTCCAGTAGCCGGACTCAAACCCGCGACCTCCCGGTTACAAGTCAAGTATCCGACCAACTGGACCACAAACGCTTACTTATATAGAGCTATAATAAGTCCCTATGCTACTGGATTTCCTTGAAAATATTTGTTAATGTGCCTGGCATATGCTTGTCTTGTACTACCGGCTTAACCCCTAGCTTCGCCACTATTGCATAGTATAAAACAAAGTCGCCTCTCGCTGTCTGTCCCTATGTACGCTTAGATCTTTAGTGCTACGCAACGGATTTTGATGCTGTTTTCTTTAGTAGATGGATTGTTTCTTGAGGAAAGTTCATATGTATAATGCATGCATAAAATAGCAGAGAAAAGCGTTTCTGTGTAGCAGTGGCTAATAATGTATATTGGCAAAACAACGTTTGCCGGGTCAGCTAGTTTTTAATAATAGGTACTGTCGGTCAGAAAAGTGGTTTAACCTTTTGACCGCCGAAAGATGAAAAAATATTTCACTATTTTGAATTCTTTTCTAACGTTAAAATCACGTGTCGAATATGTCCGATCTATAAGACATTTGCGGTGAAAATGTTAACAATAAGTTCCATGTCATTTATTCGACATTGTTATTGAGTCAGGAAAATGCTGCGCTGAAAAAAAAAGGCAGTCGCAAGTAGACGAGAGATGCAGCCCCCCTGACAAAGCGCTCCAAGAAAGACATGACAAGACATACCAGACACTGCGATTGGTTGAAACAAGCTGAGTGTCACGATGTGTGACAAAGCAGCCAATCACAGCGCGTATTTATTCCATGCCGTGTCTTTCTTGGCTTGCTAGGGCTGCAGGAAGTGCTTAGACGACGGTAGGCTTGTCCCTCATATAACATTAATTCACATGTAAGAAAAGTGGTTTAACAACAAGTCCTGGAACATTTGAGGAGGTTAGAATCAAAACGTATTAATTTACTTTTCTTCCCCTAAGGGTTTTTGTACATTTTCAAATATTATATAACTTCACTACCGTGTACTATTTTTTTAATTGTTTTTGAGAAATAATAGATTTCATGTATATGTACAAGGGAATGGATTGTTTATGTTTTTGCTTCTGAAAGGGCCTAAGAGTAGTATAAGTTTTCCTCTTTTTTCGTCAAATTTGGTTACACCTAAATTAATACGTTTTGATCCTAACCTCCTCATTTATTCATGCACTTCCACTTGCGACATGCACGTATTATCAAACGGTATGGCTTAGCTGTTGATAGATAGGGCACAACACCTCCTACCCAGCCATAATATCTGTGGTGATTCGGAAAAAGGGGACGAGTCATTTTTTTTTTTCAATATCATTTTTTTACACATTTCCAATGTTCAATCACATTCATTTTAAGGTAAAAAGGAGATGAGTCGTAAATATGCATTTTTAAGGGTCATTCAAGTTATGTATTAAATGATCATAATGAGACAAATGTATTAAAGGTATTTTTTGATATGGAAAAAGAGCGTTGACTGCACTCATCTCCTTAAGCTCTAAATCTTGTATCATAAACACATTTTAAACATTAAAGAATTTGTAAGACATCAACCAAAACCACCCACGCCGCGATTCGGTTTTCTGACGCTACTGTAAAGTTGGTATTTTTGACCTATCTCCCTTTTCCAAATTACCACAGATATGTTCTATGAGTGTATTAGGCACATTGCCCTGCGTCAACATTTATTTTCTGAGTGTAATGAACAACTTACCAATCCCAAATTGAAGTAATTGAAGAAGTAATCGCTAGCTGGCGGCGCCCTTCTCCTCTGCGTGGGTCTGTGGATTCTCATCTTGTCCTCCGCCTTGTAGAAGAGTCTGGAAGGTGCCCCGAGGGCCGCGGCCACGCTCTGACAGGACGAGCCGAACTTGATAGACCGTGTCACAGACACTTTAGTAGGCTCTAGTGTGCGGGAAGTGCCTGAAATATTTGTTTGTTAAACGGTTATTTCATTTGTGACTGAGTTTTATTGAATCATATAGAGATACAATTGGCAAAACAACGATTGCTGAGTCAACTAGTGGTCGTGTACCAATGGGACTCTTTTTCAGAGCCTATGTACACAACCGTGGGGAACTGGAACGACTCGACGTTCTCGAGTGGAGGCCGCGCCTCGGCAAACGGAGTGTAGGACGCCCTCAGGCAAGGTGGACTGATGATATACGCAAGATGGCTGGCAGAAGCTGAATGCGAGAAGCCGAAAACAGATCACAGTGGCGTGCAATTGGAGAGGCCTATGTCCAGCAGTGGGCAAGTATGGGCTGATGATGATGATGTACACAGCACAACGCTTGTACGGTGAAGCACAACATCGCGATGAAACCCGCACACCACAAGGTGTGTGGACCCTAAAACGGCGATGGGCTCACCCCCTGTCACGTTGGGTTAAATACGCTTGGTGAACCGTGGGCATTTGCTTTAGCAAGTGCCACTGCCTACCACACTTTGGGATTAAAAGGCGTGAAGTGTATTTATTTTTATGTGTGTGTAGTTTGTGCTTGTCAGAGAATATAAATGTATAGTCTTGTCTTGTAGAAGTTTTCTACCGGGATCATGAGAGTGGGAGCAAAACGGAATATGACGAAAAAGATAATTGATGCGGAACTGTAACTTAGAGCTCATATGTGTCAGCTCTGAAAAATAGTGAAGTTTTACAATGACGATTCGTTCGAACTCATCGAAAATAGAGAATTACTACTACACAAATATTTCACAGACTCGGATCGGGTGTAACGCGATTATAGGCTTTAGAGCCTATAGCGTAAGTACTCACCTTCAGTGAACATATGCAGCCTAAGGCCTATGGTGGTGGAGCCCTGTCTGATGACGTCACACCTGGCCAGCTGTAGGGACTGACGGTAGCACACCAGCGGCAACTCCGGCAGAGGGGCCGACCAGGAACCACCGCACGATGTCTGCGTTTTAACACATTATTAAGTAGGGTAACATGCAGGCAACATGTAACATATATAGACAAAAATTCGTAAATTTTTATTTAAAACATGAACTATTTAAAAAGTTATCGATAAATCTAGCAATGTTTTTTTTATAAAATAGGAATATAATGGTGATCTTTGACGTTTTTCTGACAGATTTTCGGGCCGAGAACTGTCATCACTGTCAATGTTTGTTTGGAAAGTATGACAGTAATGACAGTTTTCTATCTGTGTTTTATCTATCTGTCAGAACAACGTCAAACAAAATTCCCCATTATTGTAAAAATATACAAGAGGCCTCAAAATTGTTTGGGACTTTGTGACGGGAAGCGAAAAGATGCAAATGGCGTTCTTTATTTCTCATTTTCAAAATTAATTTTTCGCTGCAATTAATGTGTTAATGTGGTGGATTTAGTGTAATAATGTGCTGGTGATGAAAAATAATGTAGTGAGAGTGAGAAGTAAAGGAGAGGACTTCTATTTGATCAATTTGTTATCTAAATATATAAAAAGAAAAGCTGACTGAATGACTGACTGACTGACTGACTGACTGACATATCAACGCACAGCCCAAACGGCTAAACGTAGGGACTTGAAATTTGGAACGGACGTAGCTTGGGTACCATAGGGGTGCACTAAGGAAGGAATTCCCTAAATTACCACGGGAACGGGAATTAACGGGATAAAATGTTTGTATGAAAAATCTAAACCGCTCAAGGTAGATGCTTGAAATTTGGGAAGCAGGTACCTTGGTACACTTAAAGCTTAGGTGCAACAGGCTATTGGAAAATTCCCATGGGAACGGGAGTTATCGGGAAAAAACTTTTGTATGATAAACCGTTCAAGTTAGACGCTTGAAATATAGGATGCAGGTACTAAACTACGCGAATGAAATCGCGGGGCGTCCACTAGTTCCCGTATAAAGTTCCACACAGCATTGAAATGTGATGGTCCACTCTCACATTTTAATATGTTTTGACACGACTTTGACTATTGACTATACTATAACTTGAACACGAAGAGAACTACATTGTTTGTGGCAGAATTGTCGGCTTTAAAGCTGAACATAAGAGCCAAGAAAGAAAAAAAAAAAATTGTTTGGTTTTTACATATTTTGTGTAGATACTTTCATTTCTTTTTTATAATTTAAGTTGTTCACTAAACCATTTTAAACTTCCGCAGTCTTAATAATAAATACATTATTATTTTATTATTTCACGATAACGAAAATATCGTGATTAATAAATTCGCCAAAAGCTCGCCTTTAGAGTAAAGGAGAAAGCTCACATTTGAATCGATTTTCACCAGCCCAACATTTCCCGTGTTGGGAATCTGTGCGAGACGACCATGGAAATCTTTGGCGGAGGCCTTCGTTCAGCAGTGGACGCCATGTGGCTGATGATGACACAATAACTTACTTGATGTTGAGATCCATAGTAGATGGTAGTCCGGGAGACGACGGGCGACGCCCCGTTCGGGAACTGCAGGGAGCCCAGACCGTGAGCGTAGCCCGGCTGACGAATAAGTTAAGTTTCATGAAAAAAATATAGGTACCTATGCAAACATTCAGCGATCATTAATCTTTAAAAGCATACACATACCAA
>SJJU01001832.1:0-13713 GCA_012932125.1 Conopomorpha cramerella | reverse complement strand
CTAGTGGACGCCCCGCGATTTCATTCGCGTATTGTCAGTATGTCATACAAAATATAGCACCCTCTATACTGCACCAAGTCCCACAGGAACGTGATAAAAAGCATCCTATGTTATTCTTCTGGTTCTAAGCTACGTCCTCACCAATTTTATGCCTAATCGGTTGAATCGTTCTTGAGTTATAAGTGTTGTAACAAACCCGTCTTTGTTTTATATATATAAATAATACATGCATAAAGAGAAACACTGTTAATAATGTATTTTAGAAAAGCAACGTATGCCGAGGAAAATAATTTTCTCTATTCTTTATACATAATAAACAATTTTTTGCCTCGGGAGAAGACATTTTGTATGGAGATTTTTTTCATTTTCCCGCATTGGCGCCAAAGTAAAGGTTGTTTATATTGACGATCCCAGTAACGTTCCTAAGACCATTGCTCGGGGTCCTTTTACAACAGTATGTGTACTATCTATCTAGATAGATATACATACATACATACATACACTTCACGCCTGTTTCCCAGAGGGGTAGGCAGAGACTACAGATCTCCATTTGTCACGATCCTGACATACCCCTTTCGCTTTATCTACATTCATACATCTTTTCATACACGACCTCCGGTTTCGAGTACTTTTCACGCCACCTTCGGTCAGGCCATCACCAATCTGGTCTTTATATGTCCTTCTGGGGCGACCTCTACTCACCCGGCCCATTACATCACCAATATAAATCTCTTTCGTCAATCGACTTTCATCCATTCTCTCCATATGCCCAAACCACCGAAGCATGCCCTTTTCAATCTTGGTCACTACGTCTTCCTTCAAACCGCAACTTTCCCTAGATAGATATACTACATTCTAAATAGGGAAGTTTAGTTCATCAATTTAATGACAGCCTATTATTTGGTACTTCTCTGGTGACTTACTGAATGAGTTAGTTAGAATATACAATTTGATAAGTATAATCTAAATACAAATTAATTATCAATTATTTTTAAACGACAAAAGACTTTTTCTAAAGCCAAAACCCACCTGGAATTTACTATCAACGGGGAAGTAAAAGGACAGGCCTCTAAAGTTCAACGCGAACAGGTGCCTCTCCGAGTCGTAGAGGCCCGGGTGGGTCGCGCCGAAGCAGTGCTCCACCTGCTCGATAGATGGCGCTATCTCCGGCGAGTTGAAACACATGCCGCTGCGGGTAGATAGAGAAGACACATTAATATACAATGTACAATACAGTTTCAAAACGCGTAAAACATTGATTTAATTTTTTCATCAAAATATTAATTGTGCATAGGATAAGTACATATCAAATAGCACATTTAAAATGAAACACAGACATTATAACTCAATATTGTCCTCCATTGTGCTCGAGCTTGTCTTTGATTATATTCGCGGTGGACAATATTGAGTTTAGGTAAAATTGCTGTTAGTTGATTCATCAATTTTATACATTAATTTTATACAGCAGGCCTAGCAAAGCGCCCCAAGAAAGACATGACAAGACATACCAGGCTCTGCGATTGGTTGATAAAATCTTAGTTGCACAATGTGTGACATAGCAACCAATCACAGCGCGCATTTGTTCTATGTCTTGTCTTTCTTTACGGCCTTGCTAGGGCTGCAGGGTTACTGGTTAAGTCGACCTATCCCCGGTAAACTTTATAGCTCCAAAAAATTCTGTCTAAAGATCCCCGTGATTCAAAGTAATCCCAGTATGGTATTCATCGTCATAGTCAGCCACATTACGTCCACTGCTGGACGACAGCCTCTCACAGTTATTTCCATTATCATTAAAATTTGGGGAGAAATGCCAAAAAATCGGCACGCTTAGCAGGCGGATTGGCGATCGCAGTTGCTGTTGTGGTTTAACTTACAGACAACGCTGCTGCGCGTCCTCTGGAGAGTTCCCTCGGTCGCCTCTTACGACCGGGACGGGAAAAGTTGGGCTGGGGTGGTATGTGTCACCACCCCAGCCCAACTTTTCCCGTCGGTATTCTATTGGCCGTCACCACACGGCTGGTGTTATAATGTAAATAAATTGGATACTCACCTATACCTAAGTTTAACTAATTTCATATTGTAGACTTCGATGATCTTTAGCCGCTGCGCGACCGGGTCGAATATCAACCGGATTCCGTCCAGGGGCATATTTATTACTAAATCTACACCTAATGGGTTCTGAAACAAATAACATTTTATGTTTTATTTATCATTCATAGTTAGTAGTGACGGGCGTCTGTGGTCCAGTTGGTCGGATACTTGACTTGTGAGTCCGGCTACTGGACGTGTACCAATGGGACTCTTTTTCAGAGCCTATGTACGCAACGCAACGCTCGTACGGTGAAGGACAATATCGTGATGAAACCCGCACATCACAAGGTGTGTGAACCCTATAACGGCGATGGGAACACCCCCTGTCACGTTGGGTTAAATACGCTTGGTGAACTTTGGGCATTTGTTTTAGCAAGTGCCTCGCTTTGGGATTAAAAGGCGTGCAGTGTAAACTAATAAATAAATATACACATAAATAAATAAACCAACAAATAAATAGGTAACAATGATCATTACATAGTATAAAACAAAGTCGCTTTCCGTTGTCTGTCCCCATATGTGTTTAGCTCTTTAAAACTATGCAACGGATTTTGACGCGGTTTTCTTTAGTGATTTTAGAGGAAGGTTTCGTATAATGCATACGTATAATAGGAGAATAACACTGTGAATATTGTATATAGGCAAACAACGTTGCCGGATCAGCTAGTTAATAATTTTAAAGCCAAAAAAGACCGAATTCAACGAGTAGTACTACGCCACCTTTTTTTTTAACGTTCCCCACGATTTATCGGCTTTGCCACCATCAAACCCTAACTTCCTTATTACGGGACCATCTTTGATATATCTTCTTTATTTATTAGATTATATCTTCTTTCCACCAAAAACAAAACATAAAAGCTTATACATATATACGGTAGAATTGAGAAAGACTTCGTTTTTAAAGTCGCTAATAAACAAGACTCGATTGGAATAAATTGGAGGCTAATTCTCATTTGTTCCATAGAACTATTATTGAACAACAGTCGTTTGTTCGTCCTTTTCCTTCTCTAGGAAAAGTGGGAGAGAAACAAGTTCTATAGAAAAAATGGATATGACGAGTTTTCTAAAAAAAAATATTTTGTTAACTATAGCAAAACGGAAAACAAAAGAGATGCAGCAGTTTATTTTACGATCGTTCGTCTTGGGACTCGCTCTTTTGTAGATTTTATTTTTTAAAGAAATCTCCTCGATACCCAAATTGAATGCCTAACTCGCTTAGTCTCAGTAGTTATTTTGTCCAGTTGTTAATGTAAAATATGCTCTATTTGGTGGTGGTAAAGTAATAAATCAATTTGAAACCTGTCATAATAGGTTTAACTTCAAAACGGCCTTTATTCTGTACATGCAAAGGTTGAGTTTTGTTTAGCACGGAAGTAAATTTAGCGAACAACTGGGACTAGACCGCCTAACTTTGTAGCCACGCGCCAAAAGATCCAAGGATCTTAGTAGCACTGTATTCACACTCGGTTACTTACTGAATTTCTGCACTATCACGGATAAAAACATGATTTGTTTTTTTACGAAACAATATTCCGCGAATAACATATCACACATCCTTGCCCTTGACTTACACGTTCGATAATAATAATATTATTATTGTTCATAGTATTATCATCAACGTATAGTCAACGCCGACGCCAAAACGTGTTATAGTGTAAAATGAACTTTGACGAGTTGCAAATTAGGCACCTATTACTTTAACAGCGCGACATGCGCACACGCACTCGGCGTCAACATGTTTACGTTTTTTTTTTTCTACGCGTGCGTAAAATCCCAGACATTTTTATGTCACGGTAGAGTTATTAGGCGTTTATGTAACGTAAATCTGTGACTCACATATTTAATACGACGCAATTTTGGTCTTCGTTTATTATGAGATTCGCATTATTCGCGGGTTCACAATAAACTGGCCAGAGATATATTCATTTAAATGCACAAAAACATGTCGTTCCAGTCGGCCCAAGAGTTCTAACACCTTAAGGTTGAAATTCCTTTGAATGTCATTAGACAATAAGGTTTCTTTTACTTGTCACAATACGACAACTGCACCTTATTGGAGAGTGTCATCAAAACTGATAAATTGCTTTCTTAGCCGACCGTGCATATTTATGGGGTGAACAAAATCTTTGGAAGCTTGACGTTGGAAGTCACCTTTGATGGACTGACAAATTGTAAAGTTTTCTCTTCTCGTGAATACGCTTTATTTCGAAATTACAATGGAATGAATAATGATAAGTAAGAACACAATGAGTAACACCGCGCGGCGTATCTAGTAAGTACTAACGAGAAAGTATTATATTGTTTATTTGTTTTAATGGAAAACACGCTCTTTAACTTTTTTAAATAATATATATTTTACCGTTTGCAAGTTAAACTATCCTCTGGTGACATAGGCTATACTTATTGTATTTTCAAAATATAAATAGGTAGATAGTTAATTTAATACGAATAAAAACAAACCGTCCGGTTATTGGTGACCTTGGAGGCATGTCTGCAAAGCTGGTTCTGTATGTAGGACGTGATTTTAAATATGTACTTATTTTCCATAGTATAAAAATGAATCGTTAAATGTGTTGCTAAGCCAACCAATTATTTTTCTAATACTTTTTTTTGTTGTGGTTTTATTAGTGTCAAGAGAAGATGAATGAAGAAAATTGCAAGCGAAATTATAATGGGGTATTTTCAAACACCAAAAATTTCTTATCTAGATGTCGCTAGTAGGTGTCCAGGGTGACTTCTGTCAGTTATATTTTAGTACGTTTTTTTTTTCAGAAACTCTTGTAACATGTAAACAAACAATAAAAAAACTGTCACCTTCAATACTAACTGATTAGACTTGATAAAGTTAGTCATTATGTTGACATTTATTCCCCCTAATACAGCTAGCGCCATCTGTCGTAACTATAATAAACATGGGTCCTCAAAATTTAACACATTGGCGGACAGTAAAATAGACACAATAGATGTTTTATTGTTATGACGCCTATAGGCGTTTACTGTCCGGGAAAGAGTTTCTAGTTAATATGGAACGTCTGTTCTGTAAGTAAGTACTGTACAAAAATATTTTAATAATTTAAGTCTAAAACAAAATGTTTGATAAAATATCCGGTATTCGCTGGTCGTCGAAGCAGATTAATCCAGGATCAACAAAACACTGATATCGTGCGATAGTGTACTCTTGCGTTTTTATATTATTCACTCGATTATGTTATAAAATACCTAGAGGTAGGTATATGTTGCTGTGGTCAGCCATTTCAATGTATCTATATAACTAGTGTATATTTTGGTATGCTCCTTAACACAGGCTATTTGTAACAGCCTAGCTAGCTAGGATGCATCAAAACATTGTCTCAGTTGCTTTTAAAATGATTCCCGTTAATTTTTTTTTTTTATATTCGGAAGTCACAATGTTGTTTACTACAAACTACTACTAAAAAGGAGTATACACTCCTCCTCATCGACTAGAACGTATTTTAAAAAAAATTGTCCGAAAAGTAGGTCTAATCTACTCATTTTTTATACTCCAACACCTAGTAGATTCGGATACCTTTTTTCACAGCCAAAGAACCCTGACACTTTGGTTGCTTTCACACAATTAAGTAGGCTCTAGGATTAATATTATTTTGAAATTGTAGTTCAGTTCGTTTTTTAAGATCTATTGAAAAGGTTGTTAATGTGGAAATGTAACAGTCAGGACTCTTCAGTCGTGAAAAATGGTTGGTACAGCTATACAGCTATAGGTACTGCGTGTAAATGGACCATTAACTATGATCACCAACATTGTCCATATGAACAACTTTTACTAAGGCGACAATGCGGAGAAGTGAAAAAAACTTTTTTCTTCTCCTTTCAAAATCGACAATTTTCTGCTTAGGGACATGACATTTTGTATGGAGATGAAAAAGATTTTCTCTTTTCCTCCCATTGTCACCAAAGTTGTTCATATTTATGAGCCCAACAATGACTCTAAGACCATTGCTTGTGGTAATTTTACACGCAGTATAAACATCACGAGCAGGCACCCCGCAGTTTTACCCGCTATAAAGCCAATTGCTATTTTACGATGCTATGAAACGCTTGTTTAAAGGTGGCAAAGTACTTAATTGGTTCTATTATTATGGCGTTGGTAACAATTTTTAGAAGCGCTCGCATTTCGTTGGGTGACCGACCGTAAGTGGGACTTTTATTAATGTTTCCGTGTTCATGCTACTTTAGGGCCAGTTGACGCGGCAAAATTTTCAAATTTAAATTATTTAATTGCATTCCATCTTTACGAAGGTATTATAAGCGTCTTGTGGTCCCAGGTTGGGTTCGGATACTGACTATGTAACCGGGAGGTCGCAGGTTCTGAGTCCGGCTACTGGAAGTGTACCAATGGGACTCTTTTTCAGAGGCCTATGTACGCAACGCTCGTACGGTGAAAGGACAAAACTCGTGATCCAAACACGCACACCACAAGTGGGAACCCTATAACGGCGATGGGCTCAACCCGTCACGTGTTGTTTAAATACGCTTGGTGAACCGTGGGCATTTGCTTACTAAGCAAGTGCCTCTGCCTACCCCGCTTTGGGATTAAAAGGCGTGAAGTTTATTTATTTTTATTTATTTTATTTATAATTTATTTTTAAAGTCTTTGTCAATGTTTACCGATTGAAGACGGTTCGTATCATTTATTTAGAGTTACATATTTGAAGTAGTTTAAGTATCAAATTCTGGATATGGTCACTCAATTCCCACTTTCTTATTCTTAGTATATATATACTAACCTGATCACTGTACAGCACTTGTACACCTCGTATTGTGCCCACTTGACTCTGTATAATGGCCACAGACTGTGAAAAATGCATTCCTGGAACAAGAGAAAAGTATACATTATTTATTTTCAGTAATAATGTTGTCATATCAAAATAATAACAATCAATTTTAATATTATATTAACATAAACAAAAAAAAACAAGATATAGTTGCGATCTTCTTGAAGTGAACACAACATGCACAAATTACATACTATATTTTTTTGTTACGATATCACATTAGTTTGTTTTAACAATAAATAGGTACTTATGGTTAGGCTATACATAAAAGAACAAAAAAAATAAAAACAAATCAATACATCTATACCAATATTATAAAGAGGAAGGGTTTGATTTTTTTTGTTTGTTTGAATTGAATAGGTTCCGAAACTACTGGACAGATTTGAAAAATTCTTTCACTGTTGGAAAGGTACATTATTCCTGGGTAACATAGGCTATTTTTTTTATCCCCAAATTCCCACGGGAAAGGAAAAACGTAACCAGCACAGTACAGCTAGTAGTAGATATAAAACAAAGTCGCTTCCCGCTGTCTGTTGCTATGTAAGCTTAGATCTTTAAAACTATGCAACGGAATTTAATGCGGTTTTCTTGAGTAGATATTATTATTATTATTATTATAACAGGCATATAACAGCAGAGAATCACTGTTAGTAATGTATATTGGTAAAACAACTAGTAGACCATAAATCATTAAAAAGTCAAAATAAAGTAAAAGTTAGTGTCAACATTTTATTTGTTTTAAAAAAACTTAATAGTGCTTCATAACAGATCACAACGCAGCTTAAAACCAGGCTAATGAAATGGTGGTGTAATTTTTTTTTTTAAGTATCATTTGACCAAAATCAAATCAAATCCTTTATTTCTTCATTGTTATAAGTGTTATTACATACAGATATCAGTAGTATATCTGTATGATGAAAGTCATATTGTATTATTTTAAAAACAAAAGGAAACATCCCTCATTCGAATTAATAATAATTTTTGTCTACCACAATAATCAATCAATACAATATATTCATAATATAAAACAAAGTTGCCTCCCGCTGCCTGTCCCTATGTATACTTGTATCTTTAAAACTACACAACGGGCATTAATGCGGTTTCTTTTAATAGACAGTAATTCCAGGGGATGGTTCAAATGTATATTAAATGCATAATATAGTACAGAAACTCATAGTATCAGCATTACGAGGTAAGAAATAAATATGAAATATCAACACTGTGGTATCATTTTTCATATGAGGCTATGTTGTTATCAGCGAATGTGTTAAAAATGTAAAAGGGACAAGTGATTACATTTCACAATGTAAACATGATGTTAATTATGTTTAATATGTACAGTTAACTGACACTAGTGTTTGATTTATTTAATTACAAACAACCTCATTTGCAACAAAAGAGTTAATTCTTTGTTCAAAAGTGCATAATGACTCATTGCAGCCATTACCACTTGATATAAATTTGTTTATACTTTGTTGAATTTATTTAAGTTCACTATTTATTTTATAATGTTTCATTATCATAATCATGTCAACCCACTGATGTCTACTGCTGGACATAGGCCTCCTCAAAATGTTTAATACCAAATTTTACTAATACATTTTGAATGAATGAACTCTTTATTGCAAACTATAAAATACATATGGTAAAAATTACAATGGAAAATTGAAAAAGGTGACTATCGCTCAGAGCAATTACTTCTGATCTTCCATACCAATAATAAAGCTTTACAGACAGAGTAATTGGGAATTTTCTACCATTCAATAGAAGTTAAGACTGTTATGGGTATAAATAAATAAATATTTTTGTTAAGAAATGCTTGTGGAGTGACTATGACATGTCAAATTTTTATTTTACAAATTCTGTACCATTCGACCCAGACAGATCAGGACAGAATGTAAAAAGACCCCGAGGAATGGTCTTAGAAAACTTGTTGGGCTTGTCAATATAAACAACTTTTACTATGGTGACAATGAGGGGAAATGACATAAAATAAATTTTCATCTGCATACAAAAATAGACAATCTTTTGCCTCCGGAGATGACATTTTGTATGGAAAATTTCATATCCTCTCATTGTCGCCATAGTAAAAATTGTAAATATTGACGAGCCCAACAACAATTCTAAGACCCTTTGCTTGGGGGCCTTTTACATGCATATTTTTAGACTATAAACAGAATCAACCACTTATCTAGAATAGCAATTTTAAATGACTGCAATTAACACAATGCAAGTTTAAACAATAGGTGGCAAAGGCCATAATACAAACGGTTTTAAAACAAAGTATTAAAAAATAGCTGCAACGGTGTTACTTATGTTTTGTTCCATTTTAAATGGTAATTTGGGGAGAAAATATTAGAATTAATATCAGAATTGCGAAAGAAACTCTGTGTGTTACCTTTTCACACTCAAACAGCTGAACTGATCAATATGAAATTTGGTGTAGATAGTTTAATTCCCAAGATCAAACATAAATATTTCCTCGAGAACAGTTTGAAAGAAAATATGTCATTTTAGAGCTTTATGTCAATAACAAACATCATGCAGATGAAATCACAGACCATCCACTAGTATAGACTATGTTACTTAGTAATTAAATAGCATTCTACTGGTGAGAAGAATTATTGAAATCTGTCTAGTAGTAGTGTTTGTTTTTCTGATGTAAAGGCTGTATTATTGTTATTTTAATTGAAATCTATTCAGTAGATTTTGAGTGAACGAGTAACAAGCATACAAACTTTCGCATTTATAATACTAGTAGGGTTTCCTCTATAATATTAATTTCTTTAACATTCATTAATTTAACAACTTGCTCCTTCAAAGGCAAAGTATCAAGACAGGTCATTATTCGTTACTAATATTTTTCACTCTCATTGAGTACCTATCTGATATGGGAATAGTTACCTACTAGATAATATTGAATATACTTTTGACCCTTATCTCCAAGGTGATAAGGGCAAAAAGTCTTGTTGTCTCATAATGCTGATCCTTTATTTTTAGTTTAATTAACACTTTACAGAACTCTTTCAGTACTATAAATATGTTCCTAAGTAATTGTTATGGACTCATTTTTAGTGATGACTCAAATGGTTGCTATGACAGATTTTATGTAGGAGAATTTATCTCTATGCATTAGTTATGAATGCATATTATGTTGATATCACACCACATCCATATGTTGTTTTTATTAGAAAATTAAAAGATAAGGAATATACGATTTCACGGTCAAGATTAATGAGCAAGAAAACATAAACAACATCTATCTAGGTAATAGGACAAAGGCACCTCAGAGCCCAACTTTCAGTCACATAAAAATCAATGTTCCGCAATGACAACAGAATTGCAACCTGGCGTAACAACACCACCAATTAATCATCTATCCAAAATAAACAACATAAACATCATTGCGTAAGACACGTCCCGTACAATTACAACGCAAAAACTCGACGCAAGAAATAAACATTCTATGCACCTACCTAAAATTAATTCCCAAGCGTCACAGCCCAGGGAACGCTCAGGAATAATTTCTAAATCCAACATTGTGCACAACACACTAAACACACACTAAATTAATATACTTTCACTATAAAAAACTGATTTTTAACGCTAGAAAACGTTATTACGCTGCCTTTCTTTGTTTGCCAACTTTAGTTTTCGACCATTTTGTATTTGTCAAGAGGAACTGTCATTATTACAAACAGCTGATTGTGTTGCCAGGGCCGTATTTGGATTTCGAGAGAGAGTGGCGCCCCCACCACAGCATGATCTTTAACTTTACATCACCAATAAAAGAAGTCGATTTTCATCGTTTGATTTAAAAATCTACGTATACTTTTAAATGTACCGTCCATCACCGTTTTAACCGTGAGTATGAGGTTTAAAGTAGTTAAACTACTATAGTAATCCGTGAGATTCTTGACTTTTCAAACAATAATTCCTATAACCATAAGAATAATATGTATATTTAACCTTCTATTGAATCTTAAGCAACTACATTTTTTCTCTATTAGTTACCAGCAAACTCAAGAAAATGTAAACTGGATGTCGCTGTTTTCGTTCCTACTTCTGTCATTTATATTTTTCTACTTTGTGTGTAGGATTCATCAACGACCTTTACCGGATGACTCGCTTGTGAATCTAAATATTATGTATATAAGTCAATGCAAATAAAAACATGAAGGTTTAAAAGTCCATTAAACTCTGCCTGAATACTGCCCTGTAAAATCTAATTACGCATGCGTGCCAGGCTAGCCAACTGCAAGAAATTATTATGATGTTGGGTGTTGTTGCCACTGTTTTCTATGCATCTCTTTCACTCTTGAAACGAAGGCGTAGTTTTAGCTCTTTCATTTGCAAATAGGTGTTCTATCCTTCTCATTCATTGCTGTTAAGTAATTTCCTCTCTCACTTTATCGATTAACGGCAGATTTATGTTGTTTTTGTTCAAGTGTTAAAACTGCCTATCTGCTACCTAATTTGTATACTAAAAATAGGCAGGTGTAGATACCTACCTATATATTTAAGAAAAGGCAAACCTATCGTCTCTTAAGTACCAACCTAAATGATTTCAGTAGGTAGTTACTTACCTAAGTAGGTAGGTATCTATGTACATTATACCTTATCTACATTCGGGAGCGTTGTACGAATGGATCCCGACAACATACGCGTGCCAACTGCCAAGTACTAAAACGGAGGATAATGTACTTGGACTTAACGACTATGAAATGTATTGACTGATGAAGACCAATAGAGTTAATAATGTGTATTTGATTTGGCAACAAAATTCCACATTGGCAGACAGCGTGGGATATCCATAGAATCTGCCTACGGCCGGAATAGCCTAAGCGGAATAGGAAACCTGTCCATCTCCTGAGTACAATCAAGGACTGCTGGAGCGTAACACTTTCGCTTTTTTTATTTGGCTGATTATCAACATTTTCAGAGTTTGACAGTTTAGAGTTTAGAGAGATACGTCACTAATATTAGCCCTAGTACCTAACTATAGTTCAGGTTCAGAGTAGAAAAGACTCTTTGACTGCATTGTTTCCCCTACATGGCGTATTATATGACGCCCTAATATTGGTTGTTGGGACGGGCTAGGTAACTACAGCTTCGAGTTATCCGATAGCTTGGTAGCTACGGTTGGCCAGGAAAGTTCCTATGGCAGACATAGGTAGGTACACCTTACAGCACAGGTCCTTATTAATCCCCGACGCAAAAAGAGGGGTGTTATAATATAAGTTTGACGTGTCTGTCTGTCAACATAACTCTCGAACTAATAAAGCTTTTACAATAATGTTTTTTTTTGTTTGAAAGCTGATTTGATCGAGTGTGTTTTTAGATATGTTTGATTGATCTCGGTTCACCCACTCAAAAGTTATGGGGGTTTAAAGTGGGGATAAACAAATTTAACTTGAGTAAATATGCCAAGTGGGGTATCAAATCAAAGGGCACGATACGTAGGTATATTTAAAATCTAAAGAAAATAAAATTGCATAATTTGTTCAAAAGTTATAGGGGTGGAAAGTGGGGATAAACATCGAGTTAATAAAATATCGGTGAACCGTGGGCATTTGCTTATTAAGCAAGTGCCTCTGTCTACCCCGCTTTGGGATTAAAAGGCGTGAAGTGTATTTATTTTTCTTTTTTTAATTTTTTTTTATAAAATATGTTCAATTGGGGTATCAAATGAAAAGGCACGCACGTCACGATGATTTAAAATCGGGGGTTTTTTAAATTTGCAATATAGAACACCACGGTGCCCGTCGTACTAATAAATCGTCTTCGGATACCTACTCCTTACCTAGGTAAATCATTTACATAGATTTATACGAACATAAATTATTGATGTTCTGCAGGTATCAAACAAAGTTGTAAAAAACCTATCAACCAAGTTGTAAAATCTATCTACCTACACATAAAAACCCAATGCACCACCGATTAAAAACAAACTTCGACCATGACCGTCCTGTCCTTACGTTCATTTCCACAGATTATTCTAGAATTAGGTACCTATTATAAATAGTTGAGTGTGATATTTTAGGTAAAAACAGAGCTCTATCATGTAACAAATTATAGGAACTTCCAGCTCAAGGTAAAAGTTTCACTCACCTTGTCATCGTCAGGTCGGTTGCTGAGCCATTCGAAATATTATCGGGATGACCTTGGTCGTACGGTTTGGTGCCATTGCCATTGGCGCCCACGTTCGTTCGCGCGCAAACCCAGTTGCAAACAGCTGTCATATTTTACCGCGCTTATTTGATTAGCAATAGATTAGTTTTAAAAGTACCCTAAACAAACGTTACTCCCGTATAATACCCTAAACGTTTGTAATACCACATTGTGCCATCAGTGGCGCTAGTGGGTAATGTTGTTATCGTTAATAGTAGGTACCATTATCTTTTATTTATCATCTTAGTACCTGGGAGAGTGCTTGTTCCCAATAGTACTACTAACCCCTTCAGAAGTTTAGGACGGAGTTGTTTTATGGCAGATTTCTCTTATGACGGAATTTGGTAACAGATTTGGGTTAACTATTGAATGTTGAAAAAACCAAAAGCCTATCGGAAAAACCATTATCTACCGATTTTTTACTACAAAACGATTTTCGACCTTATTGACAGTGTTCAAAATGTACGTCGTATATTGTAACTGTAACGCCAAATCTTTTCTTGGACTTCTACCAGGGTTTATAGCCTGCCACCACTTTCGGCAGTACACAAAGTAGGGTGCTCATATCTACAATTTTATTAAACACCAAATTAATGGACTAAAAAATTAGTCTCATTCGTATACATCATCATCATCA
>SJJU01001831.1:0-30309 GCA_012932125.1 Conopomorpha cramerella | reverse complement strand
GTTGCGGCGCGAATTTGGGGTGGCCCATGTCCAGCAGTGGACGTCAGTGAGCTGACGTGATTACTTAAGTATTTTCAAAAGTGATGTAATTTATCTTCAGGGGAGCCATCAATAGGAACTACCGAACCAGTAAAAACAACCCTAAGTAGTAGATCCCAAAAAGTTTTGTTTTAACCATTATACTGGTCGAACACTGAACACTACTTACTCGATAGATGCTTGGTACTTTTCATTTAGAATTTTCATTCAATACGATTAGTCAATACTATGCGTGTAACTACCCTCGTGAGCAAAGATTCCGGGTCACACATAATTTTGGGTACACAACGCATATAAATGTCTCGCAATCGAAGAGCTAGCTAGCTGAGTAATAGAAACTGTTTTTTAAATACAATAAAATAGCGGAAAAGAATGTCTTATTGTCTTGTATTTCAATATTACTTTCGGAATTATATAACTGATTGAAGTTTTATATATGACCCGGAATGTTTGCTCACGAGTGTATATTTAATGTAGCATCAAATCTTTTAATTCGTAGAGACCTTAAATATAAATAAACTTATCAACATTCTTGAATGAGTTTTGACAGTTGCCGTACGAACGCTTTATCTCGGAATATGAATTAAGAAGATGACATCGCGAGACGTTCCCTAGCCTATATTTTAAATGTAAATAGAAATAGGTAGATCGCCAAATCTGTTGCTAAGATCAAAACTTGAGCATGGCTGTATAAATTTGACTTGGATTATGTCAATCGGTTGATAATAAAAGGGAATCCCGGAATTTTCCCACGAAATCGAAAGGTAGGCGTCTTATTATTAGGACTGTCCTTCGTGTTTTTTTTTTACTTAAACCAGCCAAATGGGTTTTTGATGCTTGGAAACCCTTGTGAATTTAAGTGCGGTATACAAACGTCCACTGTTCGCTGATAAAGCGTCTCTACTAAGAACATTTTATTTATCAACTTATTCGTGATTTCCTGCCTTCTTCTAAAATTACTCTATATAATAATGTACAACGCGTCAAAATACGGTGCGTAGTTTTAAAGATCTAAGCATACATAGACAGAGACAGGCAACTTTGTTTTCTACTATGTGTTGATATTAGTATCGTACATATAACCTGTCAAACTCTATATCAATATTGATAAAAAGTGTACTTATTAGGTAGTTAGGTACTGTAAAAACAACAATTTTGTTCAACAACAAGTCTATTAAAAATAACAAAAACGTTTAAGTATAGCGGCATCTAAATAACGTTGCTAAGGTAAACCTCAGAGCTGCTTTTAGCTGTTAATAAATGGGATACGTGAGTATTAATAATATTATTTTATATGGATTACAATACTATATTTGCACATGAATAAAATATAATTTTAAAGAAAAAAGTACCGAATTTAAGCAGTAAAATGTTAAGACATTTGTGGCTTTCTCAAGGATGCCGTGGTCGGAACTGAATCAAATCTGACTGGGACCAAACAGGAAACACTGTCCTACTAATATTGTAAACGTGAAAGTTTGTACGCAGAAAGTACTGAACGGATTTTGATGAAACTTGGCAGCATTGTAGCTTATAAACTAGAGTAACATATAGGCTATAAGGTATTTTGGTAAAATAACGTTTGCCAGGTTAGCTAGTCTAACATATAAACTTTCAAATCGGTTCACCACGTAAAAAGTTTTAGATTCGAACTTTTAAATGTTTGAGATAACAAAATCGATGGTATTTTATAATTGAGAACCTCTCTTTTTCGTTATTTAAAACATGCATCCAAGAGTTAACCAACGCAAAAAATTCAGCAAAGTAGATCCTTATGCTAACTTCATATTTCGTCTGCAGCTAAACATCGTATGAGACAATACTGTACCTACGGACTTCTGAAACCTACCTAGTACCTACCTACATTCGTTTTTTTTTATTCGGACCTGACAGTTGTAATCTTTGAATATTCATAGATACAACGATATTATATTAGACTAGTGGACTCGACAGTCGTTGCCCAGTCTTAACTATTAATATGAATATAAAATTACTATAACCTCCAGGGTGGACTGTGCCCAGCAGTGGATGTAATTTTTTCTTTCATAGGAACCTTCTGCTGTCATTAATAAGCACAACAAAGAAAGAATTAGCGAAAACGATCCACCCGTTCCGGAGTTATGGCATGACAACGAAAAGTGGCTTTGATTTTTATATTTTTTTTTTTAATCACTATGAACAAGCGTTTGACCACCATCCTGCCTGATATATAATATATATAGGCATAATTTCTTCCTGTTACTAATCACAACAAAAACAAAAAGAGTTACATAAATTGGTGTACCCGTTCTCAAGTTTTGTGCTTAGTAACACAGCGATTAATTTGTTTATAATAAGAAAGTTATCTACGTATAAACGTTGTTTTGCCAATATACATTATTTACAGTGTTTTCCCGCCTTCCTCTAGAATCACTCTATATAAAGATAAAGAACGCCGCATCAAAATACTTTGCGTAGTTAAGAAATTGAACGTGTTGTGAATATTGTATATTTAATTATTGTTTATTTAATTATTTTTCATTAAGTATCCGTATTTTTTTCTTTTTTATTTCTCTGTATGTATGTATGTGTGTGTTGTTTTTTTTGTATTATAAGTTTTTATGTAACGTGTATGTTTAGTTCAATTTATTTAGTATTAATAGATTGATTTGGATTTTTTTTCTATATAACTTTTTCTGCTGCGAAGCTTAGCTTTTTCACCACAAATTGGGTTGACTGGTAAAAAATGCAATAGCATTAAGTCCGCCATTTGTAAATAAATTGTGCAATAAAGATTTAAACAAACAAACATACCTACATAGGGACATAAACAGTGACAGGCGACTTTGTATTCTACTATGTGTCGATAATCAATTCAATTTTTAAAATGGATCTTATGTCAAAGCCTACAATTCTGTCAAAGACACGTTTTACTCACACATGTGTATCACATTAACAAACAAAAAACACAAGATCTCCAAAGCAAAAAAAAACCTCACTCACAAAAAAAAACTCAAAACTTCTAAACCAAATCAATTTTACATTTGTACCTGAAACAAACAAAAATACATTACAATTAATGATTAATCTACATAAGTACATACATCTTATTACAAGAAAAAGAACAAGCTATAGTTTTAAATTATTTACATGTGTATATTTTATGTGTATTTATAAGTATCGTACATATAACCCGTCAAACTCTATATCAATATTGATAAAAAGTTGGAAGCGTGACGATTCGGCATCTAAAGATGAACATTAGAGCCAATTTTTATTTAATTGAATTGACGCTTCGGCAGTCTTTGATTGAAATATTGCAGATTTTGTTTTTACACTAAGGAAAAGAAGTAAATTGTTCGCACCGTTTCACAAACGTAGAACAAATAAAAGCTTCAGTGTTCTACTGCAGCTATTGCTTTTTATAATAAATTACCGAGAAATTTATCCGATACCTATTCTAGAAATAGATTCAAGAATCATGTACTGTTTTTTTTAATTGACAAATTTTGTTTCATTCATCGCTTTTGTAATTTGGAAATAATTTCCAATTTTAACATTTAGATATTTTTAAAGTATCTTGCAAACACGATATTATATTTAATGTATTAATGAAATATGTATCGGCGAGATTCTATCCTGTCATTTTAGCTACAATTTTGAAAAGATACACACAATAGAAATATGTAGGTAACTATACTTTTTAACGTGTGGAAATCTGTTTTGAAGTTATATCACGGTGACCTTTTCTCATCTCATCTATAGGGGACACAGGAACTCTTGTATTCTCCATATTTCATAATACATAGGTACCTGAGTTGCAATATATTATTACATCGCTACAAGATAAAATCACATCTTGTTCCCGAATGGAGGGTACACAGTCTTTGTAGACATGATCTTTAGCAGTACGGATAAATTTTAGGGAGATAAGTAATAAAACTTAGAACTGAAATCAGTAGACATACCGAAACGCTTGATTTGTACAAACGTACATAATAGTTAATTAGTTTGTCGGGTAATGTAGGAATATTATTTATTTATTTTTTTGTGTTATTTATTGCTATATCGCCACGAAATATTATTCGTGTGTACTTTTTATCTTCTACCTACGGCTAAAGCCAATTTAATGTAAAGAAACGTTGATCCAACTATCTTTCTAATGATTAAGCACCATAACGTGCGCGGTCGCACGGAGCTTTCAATCTCGCGGAACAAAGCACCCGGCGGCGGCGGCGGATTGAGCGCGCTTCAGAGCGAGTGTTGCGCGCGCGCCGCCCGCCAGCACACTCTCGCTGCTCGCCGGGCCGGGTGGTAGCGCGCGTGCGCAGCCTCGGTGGTGCCTCCAAGTGGCAGTGATGTGATGGACGTGTGGACCCGCGGCAGCGCGCTCGCGCCCAGCGCCGCCCCCTGTCCCGCCGTGCCGCCCCTCACCCTCGACGCAGACTTCGACCTAGCTTTCCTAGACGACAAGGAGACACACCACAAACAAGGTACCCCTACGATTGAAGTTCACATTTTACCAGCGGCGAAATCGTTTACACTATTATGTTTACAGCTGATATTAAGTCTCTTAGTGCACTCAATGGCTATCGTAATTTCCTCTAGTCTTACTAGGTTCAGGTTCGCAGGCAGGCCAGGTATCATGTAGCCATAAAAGTGCATTACTTTTCGTCTTCTACATTTTTTCGTAGACACCAGCCTTTTTCCTTTCATAAAGATACATTCGCGTTGAAAGCTCTCGTCATGATCACTCGTAATACGAATTAGGTAATATCTATTTATCAAGAACCTATTAAGTTCTAAGTACAAGCAATGCAAGAAATCAATCAAACAGAATGAAAGGGATTCCAAATTGATTGGATTTTCTTTACACTACTTAAAGTAATTTAACAAACGAAAATAAAATACGTTACTTTACTTTTATGATTTATCGATATATATTAATTATATAGGTAAATAATTAATTACTGAACATGTCCAATATTTGTTTATTACCAGTGTAAAACAGTATCATAGAGTAATAAATAAAACCGTTTAAAAATTAATGCTCGATCATCAAACATTGATAGAAAATGGACACAATCGATCGGTATCATAAACAAAACACTGACCAGTGTTTTTTCTATGTACCTACCCTATTAGAAATCGTTCCGAAGCGCGGTCCGTCTAAGGCCTGACGATTTTTTTCTCATCTACACACTCACTAGGAAGTGGTTTGAGTTATTAGCTATGTGTGCACAGAAGTATAAAAATACTCTGCAAATGTTAAGGCAGTGGTGCGGGGTCATCGCCCCCAGTTATGCAAGCCGCGCGCGCGAACCTACTACAGCGAAGAAGCTATCGGCTTCCCCCAGAGTGCCCTAACTACTCCATACGAGGATTAAGGCAGCAAGAATCAACACTGCTTACTCGGCCAAGACGAAAGTACCAAGAATATATTACTTAACGCATCATTATTTATTTATAAAGTATGTACCTACTAGGGAGGTAGGTGCTTATTTATGATGTTTTCCATACAAAACGAAAATTGTTAGAATGATAAATAAAATTAAAATAAATAAATACACTTCACGCCTTTTGACCCCAAAGCGGGATAGGCAGAGGCACTAGAAAAATTAGTACTAGTCACGTAATAGAAGGCGTATATGATGCTGTAGTACCTATCAAAATGTTTGTGAACATTCTCAATATGCCTGATGAGTAAAGTTAAAAAGACATTAAATTAAAAAGTGTATACCTAATTTACGTACAATAGATGACCATGACGTGGTATCTCTATATTTTTGTTTTTCTAGTACCCGAAGAATAAAGAGCTACTTACTTAGTAGGACTGTACTTTCACTAGACAGAACGTATGACAATATCAAATTGATTATTGAAATGTTGCAAGTATACTTGTGATTTTTTTTAAATTTTGCTTGGACAAAAGATATTAAAACTGATTTATGAACTTTATCACTCAGTAGGTCTTTATACTTGGATCATACTATGTTTTTTGTCCAATTACTGCAGTTATTGTTTAAAAGAAGCAGCAAAATATGATAATAAGTAAACGGAAGTACTTTAATGTAGAGCCAATGATATGCAGCTTTTAAAAGACTTCAACGCGTGAAATTATTAAATGCTACGATCGCTTAATTAAAAAAACTAGTGTAATTGGGTCTAGTTTGATTGTTGAGGTGTTTTCTTTTGATTTTCTTACTATTTTGAGCATTTAACATAAAAGTGGTCACTTTCCCTTATAAAGGTCATTTAAAAACAACTATCAATTAACCTTCTTTGTAACCAAATACGTCCGAACACCCAAATTAGCAAGTTTCATTATAATATTAATTATGTACATTTTTATAGAGAAAGGTTTAATAGAAATTATTGTTAAATCAGAACAGAACTGTTTACAAAAACATCGCCGTTTCGGTCGGTATCTGTCGCAATACCCAAGACGTATAACCATGAAATATTGTCTATAATATATATTAAAATAATACCTATATTATCTACTATCTGATACCGTAAGCGTCTGTCCTGCTGCCATAGTATGTAAATGGTGTATGTATTTCATATACCCAGACAATTATGTAATAATTGATTTCTCACTCCAGAGGTCGCTTTTAGAAGAAATTCATACATATACCTAGTATGGATAATAAAAATAGGTTCAGCCGCTTCACAATATATTAGACGTAGGAATTGCTATTTTAACACAAGCAGCAAAAGGTCTAGCTAGAGGAACCGTAATTATTATAAAGGGGGTCAGCCTTTTACAATTTAGTAACGACCGGCCCCAGCTTCGCAATGGCGTAGTAAATTTTAATACTCAGTACTTAATTAATTAATTATTTTATTATTAGTAAAAATTTACTGATAATTGCATATAAACTCTGTAAGTATTCTTTCTACATGTTACAAAAACACCGCATCAAAATCAGTTGCCTAGTTTTAATGATCCAAGCATGCGCAAGCGCGAAGCATAAAATATGTAGAGAAGAGGAGTTTAGGCTCAACACTTACATGGGTAGCACTTAGTACACAGTAGTTATAAAGGTTAAAATTCTTAGGTGAACGAGTTGCATTCAATGCCTATTGTATTTGTTCTGAAACTTTTAAGAAAACCCCAGAATTATGAAAAAACACAGTCAAATGTTTGGAAAAAGCCCCTTACAAAAGCCCTTGTTAAGAGTTGTTTATTGTTATGTCTACAAACTACAAACAAAAGGAAAAGTTTTTCTACGACCTCACAAATTTGTTGGAAGTTAGATGACCGAGTTGTACGGGAGGTCAGGGCCCTGGGACTTCAGCTGGGTTTAGGTATTGCCAGTTCCTGGCTCTAGTTTGTTGACAGATTCTCAGCGCACCATGTACTCGTACCTCTACATAATAGACTGACAGCGTTGGACTGACTCTAACTGGTATATTCACAGGGCCAAACCAGTGTGAGAGTTCTTACTCGGCGCATAAAAATCTCCCATTTTTTATGTGCCGATATTTGGAGAAGGGAAAAAGTATTACGAATAAAGCGTTTGTTTGTCATTGTATTCACTGGCCGAATATTTAAAAAACGAGGACTTGTTAACAACATTCTGACATAGTAGCATCATTGATCCCCAAGTAAAGATGAAGCGAAACCATACACTTCGTATAGAGCCCGAATCAGCGTTCTAAACCCGTCTTGGTGGAGAAACAAATGTATAACAATGCGCAAGTGGATATTCATAAGCCTTTCGAATTGAGTGGCGACATACGATAACGCTATGCGATCTCGCGGACGCTGGATTCCGTGCACATTCTGTATGGGACGTCGGAGAGTAAGTCGAAAACCGTAACGTATGTATATTTATTGCAGAGGTCATATGCATATTCGGAGTAGCTACCTTAGAATAGCACCAAAAAACAAAGCCAGATGCAAGCTAGTACTTGAATGGCATATTACTGTTAATGTTTAAACCCACTATTACTGTCGCCAGCACTATGGAAATAATTAGCGTTGGTACATTCCCTTTAAGGGTTGGAATTAGGTCATATAGACAATGAATATTAATGGACCTAGCACTAGCCGACCTAGGGTGCGATAGAGACGGCAGGCTAACTGAATAGCCAGCCGTAGCAATAGGATTACAAGAGAATAACAATGACTTTTCGTCCTTTGACTACTCAGTATTTAGATCATGTAGCGCTGTGGGAAACAGTGGGAAGAGTGGAATTAATGATAATTGATCTTTCTAATACAAGGATTCGAAAGTATACTTCAACTTTAAGGACATTGATTAAATTTTAAAAAAATGTAAATAATTAGTATAAAAAATATCTGCCAAACTGTCTTTCAACGTCTATTACTACTTTCCAATAACGCTGTTGACAGTAAAATAAACAATATAGTGTTTATGGTATAAACCAACTATAGCGATTCACTGTCCAGGAAAGTGTTAACATATTCAAATAAGGAAGAAGTCGCTCTTAGCTATAAGTTCGTTTTTTGATATCTTACCTTTCTAAATTTTATTTTTGTAATAGGTATTCGGTGTGCAATGAAGTGTACATTCATTTCCCTATTTACTTTCAAGAATCACAGAAATGCACGATAGCACCTAGAGCAACTTCAATAATACCAGGCAGGCAGGTTTATAAGGAGCTTACGTCGAACTATCTTGAACTTTGTACCTACTGTCAGTAACAAGGCCATAGAGAATTTCTAAGTCACCGAGTACAATGCGAAGCCAACACTAAACCCTCGGAAGTTTCCTTACAGGGAATACCATGCATGTTTGCGAGATATTTAACGAGGTTGCAAGGTACCACAGAGTACGTGAAATCAATGAGTTATAATTTCTAATCATTTGCAATAAAATGTACCGATACAATAGTAATTACAGTGTAGGGGGAATCTTTATTAAGATTTTGGACCAGAGAGTTCGGGACCTGCTCTTTCTAGAATATACAAATGAAAAGGTTTCAAATGAAAAACTTAATACTTACGTCCGAATCAATTGAAAATCGCAAAATGGTTATCCAAAGTAACAGGGAAGAAAACGCGAAGCTGGATGCATGATGGCGCTTAGTACACTTGACCCATATGAGCCAATGAAAGTGAGACAATCTGTCAAATTAACTTGTAGTGACAATCGATTAACCAATCGCGTTGGTTTGGGTCAAGCTATACTAGCGCCATTTTCTTCCTCATTCCTAGCTTGAACAATAAATTGTGAACATTTTGAACTTGACGAACTTCAAAAGAAACTAGGATACTTAAATAAATTAGTTACTTAGTAGGCGTTTCTCTA
Source organism: Conopomorpha cramerella (assembly GCA_012932125.1). Taxonomy (NCBI): domain Eukaryota; kingdom Metazoa; phylum Arthropoda; class Insecta; order Lepidoptera; family Gracillariidae; genus Conopomorpha; species Conopomorpha cramerella. The sequence goes on along the minus strand of SJJU01001831.1, from coordinate 21,010 downwards.
TCAAATTCAACGACTTCCTATGCTGTGATTTTCGTGACCTAAGCAAAAAATTACAACACGTTTAAGTTTAATCCCCCCCGTCGTCCTGGGATGAAACAAGTGAGCTCCATCGTAGACCACATCGCTGATTGTTCAATGTGTTTAAAAATATTTTTTTAATGTAGGTAAATGTGGATTATGTTATTAGTTCATTATTACTTAATGAAAGTATCTCGACCCAATCATTAGGAAGCAACACAGTGTGTAAACTATGATTATTTATCCCTACACACGATTACGATAGGTATCAGTATACTGTCTATAGTAGACTAATACGTAACGTAGTAATAATAGCTTCCGCGTATACATTTAACGTAATTAACATATACGATACTGAGATCTCCACATTTATATACTAACGTCCCAGAGCACGCATCCCACAATCCAAACGTAGTAGGAAATGTGAATTATTGGAGTCCGTGTTGAGGAAAAGCAACAAGAAGTTGTATTCACATAAGAGGCGACACACTACAACACGCCCAGCCATGCGGCGCCTCCGCTTCCATACAAAACTTAGCCATACACTGTGCAGTATTAGTGGAAAAAGCTCACCGTCAGTGAAAACGAGAATGGAAATAGGAAACTGTGTGCATTAGAAAGAGATGCACGTTAACGGTTAGTGAAGGTTCAACGTTCGACTCGGACGCAGTTTGTTGAACCACACAATCATTGCCTCGGAAAACTATAAAGGGTTTAACTATGCATTAAAGAACTAACTAACTAGGTACATACATGCAGACCATACATTTACAAGCAGAGCTACATTTGAACTCGGCTGTGGTGTCAGTTTTTAATTAGGTATTGGATACTTTTACTTTTGCAATAATATTTTTTTTAATTTGTCTCAGCAAGTAGTCACCACCAATTATATGTTAAAAATCCGCACTACTTACATTACACAGTTATATTGTTACTCGTCCTAGATGCGGGAATCGAACCGGGCAACTTTCGGGTCGTGGTCCGATCCTTCGGACTTTCCATTCCATTGAAAAGCACCAGAAGTCAGATCAGTATTTTTTGACTTAGAGAAACATTTGCAATATTTTATAATAATAATAATAATGTTATTATGATATTATTATTATGATAGCGTGTCTTTATTGTTTTAGACACTCATCACAATTACGCCAAAAGCACACGGTGCCCACGGTAGATCATCTGTTCAGTAACCCATAGGGTTCTTTCCATACAATAGGTATTTTTATTATTCTAACAAATTATTTGATTTGCTCTTTTAGCATATACCACTGACAAATACTTGGTACAATAAGCGATTTTTTTAATTCTGTAGATACAGCAGGAGTAAAATAGCTAACGCAGACGTTTTAGCGTTCTGTGTTCTTAGTACATGTTTATTTATGTTGAGTGTGTGTGTGTGTGAGTACAATTATTATTATCGTTGTTTTCGAATACTATGTGTGTGTACCCTTTGTGTGTGTTATATTATTTCACGGGCCGATGCTAAGTACAGTGATATTGTTATTCATGGCAAAGGAACTTCCCAGTGGCCTATCCGTGTACTGTCTAACCCTATTTTCATCCAGTTACTGGCTTATTATTTGGCTAATCTTGTTGTCGGCATATATAGGGACAGTATGGCCGATTGCACTTTCCATTGTGTTTTCAATCAAGTGGAGCATTCTGTGTATCATAAAAGGTAGGTAATTGTTGATTGAATATTATGTTAAATTGTTACTGTAATATATTTACCTATATTAGATAAATGTTATATCAGTTCCATAGCAGTGTTTTGTCCTATCGATTATGAAAGCCACAGCTGTTCTGTATATTCGACCGGCATATTTTGATATGCGATGGTCTTTCGCATGCCTTATTTCATAGTAGGACGCAAAACCACATCGCGAAGTTAACTAGCAAAGCTGAGCAGTAAGGCTCGTAGAGAGCCCGTAACTGACTTGGATTTTGTGCGACTCACAGGAGTATAGATCGCAGTAACTTTATTTGTAAGTAGAGTAAAGTCGATTGAAGTCGTCTTTAAAAGGAATGACTATATTTTTGATTTGTAACAAAATCATAACATGAAAAAACGGAAGAGGAACAGCAGAAGGCAAACAAGAGATAATCATATTCTATTCTAGAATTATTTACATTTTTATTAAGAATTAACTGACTAAGGAATGTGATACACTACTGATGAATCGATGTCACTTATTGATATCTTATGATTAAAGTCAAATTAAATCTAAACAAATGTTATGACCGGTTTAAGTTAGATTTATCGAAATTTCCCATGCTTTCGACTTTACGTTAAGCTCGAGGGCGCGGGTGGCGACGACCTGGTGAACTTAGCTTTTCGCTATGTCGCGGCGGGTAATACTGTACTGAACAATAAAAAACGGTAAAATAAGTCAATCACAAGAAAAGTGCCTACTCGGTAACTACGAATAGAATATATCGCACAGTTAGAACAAAAGTGACACAAAACAAAATGTGCCATTTTATGAAATTGAACCTTAACATAAAAGATACAAAACTTAAATTACAAAATCGGCATGTTTCGTATTGGGTCCTTTTTATTCTAACTATTCGATATATAATCAAATATCAAAAGTGTCTAGGGATCAAGTAAATTTTAGAAGATATATTCACAATCAAGAATATATTTTACAAAAACTGAATTCATTCATAATTTATTCAAAATGTGGTAATAAGTCATGGGGAATAAGGTAGGAGACCAATCCAGTCAACAAATTAGATTTTTTTAGAACTAGAAATGTTCTTGATCCGTAGACACTTTTGATGTGTGTTTAAGTTTCTAATTTGATCACATCACTTGATTTCAAATTCTCATCACTTGATTTCAAATTCTCTTCCTTCCCTCGATTTTGATTATGGTCAATAATCAAAATAGTCATTATTAATCATCAACCGGGAATCATTATTACCAAAGTTTTATAGGAACAAAACATAACGTAAGATATCTAAATATAAAACCAGCCAGGTAAATATTACAAGCAAAAACAAGATGGGATCGGTGTGCCGGCGAAATCCTGAATAAATCAATTCGTCGCACCGGGTTGTTATTCTTGGAAGTTTTCGATCATGCCTCCCGCATTCACAAAACTCCTGTACGTGGATACGTAGGTACGTGTGTACCCACAAACCCGCAAAGCGGTTCACTCGATATGGTGTCAATGTCAAGATAAAAATTTACATACCGCTATTGAAAATTTCATGAGCTTTAGTTTTATATATAACACTAAAAACTGAAAGAGAAACAAAATATAATGTTTCGTATTCTGCTACCGGTGTTAGAGAAGTGGAGAGCAACACGGTTGCTTATTTACGTCATTGTATCATGCATTATTTAACTAAACGCGTTTTGGTGTTAGGCATAATGAATAAGTTCTTTAGGTGAAGTTGGATTAGCCAGTCAGTCGAAACCAGTCGGTCAACCAAATTGGTGAGGGCTGTAAGATAATGGTTGCGTGTTCTATACCGACCTGCGACATATTTCTATGAAACATACTACTGTTTTAATTTGTTAAGAGTTTTTCCTGTATGTATTATCACATTGCCTCCATACCCTTAGATTATTCTCTAACTCTCTCCGTAACAATTACTATTGAAAACCATTGCAACAAGTTCAGGTTCAATCAAGTTAACATTATCTAAAAAAACACACATCGCGCTTTTTAGTCTTGAGAGGGTTAGGCAGAGGCACTTTCTAAGCAAATAAAAATCTAAAAAACGCTATGTCTACTTCACATGTCCCTTTACCAAAGCGCTTTAAAAAAATTGACAAGGCATAATCATTTATTGCGATGCAATTTGTTGAACATTTGAAATAGCACCAAGGTCAACATCCATTAATTATCTATACTAATATTATAAAGTAGGAAGTCTAAAGAGTTTGTTTGTTTGAACACGCTAATCTCAGGAACTACTGGTTCGAATTGAAAAAATATTTTTGTGTTGAATAGACCACTTATCGAGGGCTTTAGGCTATATAACATCACGCTGCAACTATTAGGAGCTACGAAATAAAAGAAAATGTGAAAAATACGGGGAAAGTTATTCATCCTTGAGGGTTTCCGTTGCGTGTGCTGCGAAAATGGTTCAAGATACCAAAAATATATGTACGAAAGAATTATTCCTCTTGAAATGATCGAAAAACAGCGACAGAATATGTGTATTTTTTAAGATTCACTCACTAGAACCGTTTTTATGGTAATCAAATTTGGTCGAAATTAATGCATTATCTGTTATAATATTATAAAGAGGAAAAAATTGTATGGATGGAAGTTTGTAACGAATAAAAGCTACTTGCCAAAGTAACGAAAAGAAATGCGAGTAACACCGCGCGGTACAGCTAGTATAAAATATGTCGCATGTTGCTTCAGGGGCGTGCTGGTTCCGAACTCCAGAAAATGTCAATCTAGAAAGGTTAACACTTCCGTGGACACGTTTGTAAAACAATAATTTTATAATTGCTACCACATCGCTTGGCGGGATGCGTCCCCGTAAGGTTTACCATTTTACACTTACTCAAAGTTTTATTATACTTGTAAAGTCGGCGTACAGCCTGTGTCACTGAAGGGTGAAGCTGATTTCAAGTTAAGAAAAACTAAAATAAAACGTAACAGATTTCGGAAGTAAAGACTGGCCATTGTGTCCCATATTATTATGCAGGGACATGAGTGCTCTCAAACAGGCACCCCGCACGTTCAGCTGGCCGCTAATCCGATTTAAACCATGATAGCATACCCTATGGCTCGGCATACGAAATCACTGTTAAGTGTGCGTACTACAGGGAGACATGTTTTTGACTAATTACTTACTTCCGCGATATATACATACACTCCTGTATAGTGGATAAATTGAGATTAAAGTTATCGTGTTGTCAACGAAACGTCAGTGAAAAGCGTTTTAGATCAATGATGTCATGATGGAAAAAGTCTTTAAAGTTTTTTACCCAGTTGCAGTCACTCACTCTGCATTAGTAATCTTCCCGCGATTTCATCCTCATATTTCCAGTTTTATAAAATTTTTGGTTGCATTATTGAAGTTTTCCCAGTTTCTTTTCAACTCTTATACAAGTAATACCGGTATACATAACAAACACATATACTTACAGGCTCAATTTAATTAGTCGTATGTCAAATGCTGAATAAGAAGATAGTTTACCTAATAGTGTAGTGTAGTAGTCAATGCTGAATAAGATAGTTTAGAAGGTGTGCCTTCTTACTATTAATAAAAGTTATGCCCTGTCTAAAAGTTCACTTTCTTTTGGCGCAAGTTCAGAAAATGTCAACTTTGTTTATTAGGAAGAAAGGATTTTTATTTTTATAATAATGTGCTGGACGTAAAAAAAGTATCACCATATGATGGTTTTTAACCTCCAACGCAAAAAGAGGGGTATTATAAATTTGACGTGTCTGTCTCTCTCTGTGGCATAATAACTCTCGAAATAATAAAGCTATCACAATAAAGTTTTTTTCTTTGAAAGCTCTTTGATCGAGCGTGTTCTTCTTAGCTATGTTTGACCGATATCGATTCACCCACTCAAAAGTTGTGAGGGTTGAAAGGGGGATGAAAAATTTTACTTGAGTAAATAGGTCAGGTATCAATTGAAAGAGAAAAATAATATTATATTCCAAATCTGTAATTAATTAAATGAAAATTCGATAATAATTGTGTTTTTTTAATTTACAATTTAATATTTATCGAAGATACGGTCGTAAAGGCAACCAAAAAAACATTCAGGGTTCACGGGTACAAAGGGATTATTGGGAAAAGTACTGGCTACAATACACACATCTAAAGTGTCTAGGGATCAAGTACACATACATTCAAGTACATCAAGTAAGAATATATTTTACAAAAACTGAATTCATTCATAATTTATATGTCATCATACAGGGAATTATGTAGGAGACCAATCCAGAAGATTAGATTTGATTTAAATAAATTAGATTTTTTTTTAGAGCTAATAATGTTATTGATCCCTAGACACTTTTGATGTGTGTATCTACAATATCCTTCAATCAATCAAACAATGAATTCGTTGTCATGCTGCATGATACCTTTTCTAAACCCATCTAGGAAGCGCCATGTCTAATAGATTAAACTGAACACTAGGTGTGTACAGTTCATGAGGCTATTAGAAGACATCTACTTGGCGGGAATATTTAGTTCTATTTCGCTCATTTAGTAAGTTCACAGAGAAGGATGGAATTAGAATATAACAGTCTGTCAAGTATATTTTAAAAACGAATGAAACATGTGTTTTATTGTTTTGTTATGAATAGAACGTAAAATGAAACTTATTTCCCTTATTAAGCATTAATGAAAGCTTTCAAGACGTAGAGAGCATAGCGTAGGTTGGTAGCGAGGTAAAGTACAAACACAGTTGAAATTAATAAAAAAACGGAAAAATACTTTATATATGCGAGGCTAATTTTATAAATGCGAAAGTTTGTATGGATGTCTGTTATTCTTTCACGAAAAAACTTCTAAACGGCTCTGTTTAGAGACGTGTTGAGGAGACAGTTTATAACCTGGATTAAACATATGTCCATAATTATACATATAATATTATATGCTGTAATTAAAACTAGAAAAAAAGTTTTAACAATATGTAGATCCTTCTTGAAATTTGTCACACCGCTATAGATCAAGACATGTACAGATAAGTAAGAACTCGTAGACTGTCATTAAAATAACAATATATCTGTGTGAATAATAAAGATATTACTTTTATTTTTAATTTAATTTTTATGTTTAATTTAATTTAAGTTATTAATTTGAGGTATAATTTTCATGTTTCTATGGCAAAGGGATGTCCGTATTTTATTTGTGCAAGTATATGTAGCACATGTAGACAATCAAGTGCAATTTAGCATACAGTACACCCCTATTCAGTTGAAACAACGTGTCCAGTTTATTATTCTTTTAACTCTCGGTGCATGATTGACTATGCATACGCCACAACAATGTTGCGTCGGTCTTTTTTGTTTAATCAACAGCTGCTATTGTTAACCTATAACTCTCTGTACATTGGACATCGGGCAAGTCACGATTCTTAATCATACCGCGCTGCCAGCAACAATGCACTGAATTTCAGCAAATATAGTAGGAAACCGCAAACCACTAGCGGGTATCGGAGTAATGTTCCTTGATTATTGTTGTGTTGGTTGTACTGCTTTACATAAGTTTGTGGATACTACCTATAGTCATTAATTATGTGTGTAATTATACTAATTACGTAAATTTATCATAACATCAGTAGGTACAGATAATACTTCACTATTGTTGCATGCTGATCCAGCAAACGTGTTGCCAATAGACCAAATTAACAGTGTTTTTCTGCCAATATATGCATGTTGTGTGTTGTGTGTGCAGATAAACCTTCCTTCTTCCTTCATCTTCTAAAGAAAACCGCATCAAATTCCGTCGCGTAGTTTTAAAGTTCTAAGCATACATAGAGACATGCAGTGGGAGACGAATTTGTTTTATACTATGTGTTGATATGAACCCGGTTTTAGTTGGTAATTTCATTTGATACGTCGTCATCGTCGTCATCGACCTAAATCATAAGTAGGTACCTAAAATAGGTTGATACGTACTATTATTATTGCTTGTCAAAGCATAAACAGAATTAAATGCATTTACATAGATAGTAATGCTATATACAGAGAAATGAAGAAAGCATCAATAAATTAATTTACAAACGAGGAATATCAGTGACAAACATACTCTGGGAGACGTGCCTGTGAGTATCAAAAGGTGGAAAATAACGTTTAGTAATATAAAGGCGATTAAAAGCATATTAGGGGTATACGAAAGGATTTTTTTTGAAGGAAAATTTGAGAAATGGACTGTGGCCAGTCTTCGATATCCTTCAATCAATCTGTATTCGCTAATACACCTACGTAAGTAGGTGTATCGATACTTTTACTAAATCCAAACTGTCCGGTTAGATTCACATCTAACCTTGAAAGCGCCATGTCTTCAAAAGTTTTCCACCCCACCATTGTAGATATCTCTGAGTTTATGTATATATATCTAGATCATGAGGCTTTAGAAAATGCTTGAAAGGTTTTTTAGTACTTTTTCGCACATTTACTAAGAAGTCACCAGAGAAGAACAGAATTCAAACATGACAGAATGTCAAGAATATTTTAATAGCGAATGATACTTGTGTTTTATTGTTTCTAAGTTGTGTGACTCGTGGGCATTCGTCTGTGTGAAGGCGGCAGTGTAGATTTTCTAATAAATAAACTCACGAATTTGACGGGCCCGTTGGTGTAGTTGGTGCATGTCTGCCTCTAAGGTCGTGGGTTCGATTCCTAACGCTGACAGGTACTTGGGTGTTGAGCTTAAAGTACGTGTTGGATGTTTCTGGGTCTTTTATTTATATAAATATGTATTACAAAGAAAAACAAATGTAAGTAAGTAAGTAAATATTTCGTTATCTGATTCCCATAACACAAGTGCTTTAGCGACTTAACATGGGATTAAGGCAATGTGTGTGTTGTTGTAATATTTTATATGATTATTATTTAAAATATTTATAAAAATGTTTTTAATTTAAATCTAAATCCAATTATAATATGTAGCTTATAGAAGATTGTTGTTGCAGAACAGCAATACACCGCGGCGGACAGCGCGGGTGGGGGCGCCGGCGCCGGCAAGCCGGCGGCGCCCTGCAAGGTCTGCGGAGACAAGGCCTCCGGGTACCACTACGGTGTCACATCCTGCGAGGGGTGCAAGGTTAGTACTTAACGATAATAAACATCTGTCATTCGTTTTTGTTATTTTTAAATTGGTACGAGTGCTTATCGTTTGGTACTTATACAGATCGATCTTGAAATACCCTTGTAAGCCGAAGCCCATCGTTCTGAGAATCCATTTCAGAAGATGGCAATGCCCCGGAGCGAAAATAAATTTGACTTCTCCATACAACAAGTACCTATCAGCTGATCCAGTTTTTTCTTATAAGGAGATCGAAAGTTTTTTTATGTCCATATTGACACCTGGTGAATTGGGCGCAGTACGGTCTACAGAAACCATGAACCATTCTGAACAGTCTTTGTGACTAAGCAATACCGAGCACGTGTCTGTCACTGAATGGGTGACCGTTTCAGGGTGTGTTTCAGATGTCAGATTTTTGTGTATCTGTGAGCGAAAATGTAATATGTTATAGCTGGCCATTTTCTCGTCTTTCTATGGTTCGTTATGGAGGTTCGAGCTTTTAGGTAATAGCTGCACGAACCAAATCAATAACAAAGCCTACTCCGATTTCTCCACGTACGAGCCGGAGGGAAAACGGGAAAGCGCTAACTAGAAGGCGATATAGGTTATCGAACTTTAACTTTATTTACTTATCTATACATATTTTGCAATGTTTATTACAAAAATGAATAAATAGTACTATAATAGCAGTAGATAGGTAGGTACACCTCCCAGTGGATTTTAGCAGAAGCTCAAATAAATATTACCTACTTACTCATTCGTAATACAGAATCAAAAGGTTTAAGAGGTTTATCTGGGTAATGTCGCGTTATCATTGATCAGAAATATAAAATTGTAAATACTTGGTGGCGGGCTGCTTGTTGCATTTTGAAATTGTCACACCAATAGGCACCGTCGGGCCAGAACGTGGTTTGTGGCCACCAAACGTCGGCGGCTTACTCACTTCGTTATCTCGACGTCGCAGCTTAACGCCGTTATCTCGAATAACCTCGGCTTCTGGACCTGATAGGTATAAATAGCTTTACATTCAAGTATTTGATTTTGTCGTGGGCGACGGCTGCACGAGTTACCGCCACTGAGCTTATAGGTCACACTGAAAAAGGTTAATATTTATGAAGCAAACCTCACACAGTACACTCATTTAACGTTTGACAAAGTATATTCGCCTCTGTCGGTCATTTGTCTGTAAATGAAAGAAAGGTACGAACATACTTCTTGAACCACGTGCAGTTAATACGTACTTTAACGCTTTGTGAATCTTGCTCCTATATTTAAATGCCTAAGTACTTTCATCGGCGGTGTGTTGTCGTTATTGTGTTTCCCAGAGGAATATACCTCTACAGAGGGAATTGGTCCACTTATCAAAGAGGACGTCTCACTTGTTTAAGGTCTACTACACTACTCATTCTTTCATACTCTGCGTTCCCAAACTGTGTGGTCCCTGTTTTCGCTCACTCTCCGGAAGGGCACTGTGCCGTTTCGCTAATAGTTATCCGATGCAACCATTCTCTGAAATATATATCAAACATGTAAACAATAGGATGCCTGGTTCGACCCATATATCGAGTGGCGTGCACAGTATTTTAAGGGTAGGCAAACAATTATCCGAGGCTGCTCGAACCAACCCACTATTAGTTAGACACGAAATACAATCCGAACCCGGTCATTGTATCGGGATCTGTTACCAAAGGAATATGTTTCCATGAACGCATGTACGCTTTTCACGCCTCTTTTACCTGTAACGAAAACATTATAACTAGCATATCCAAAAAGAGCGTAGACCCTAGATGATCATAATATTATTCTTCTGCTTGACGTTTGTCCCCGTCGCGTACTAATCTACTAAGTATATAAAATTTCCATGTCACAATGTTAGTTAGCATACTCCTCCGAAACGGCTTTACCGATTTTTACCAAATTAATTTATATGCGTACTCAGTAGGTCTGAGAATCGGCTAGTATCTATTTTTTATGCATCTACCAGTTGTATTTCTTCCAATACATGGGATACAAAGGCAACTTATTATGGCAAAACAAATGTTTGCCGGGACAGTTAGTAATTATATGTATGTACCTAGGTACTCGTTGTGCTTTAAAAATTAGATGGTTAGAAATACCAGTATAGCATCAAAAGTGGTCTTTAAACTAACAGTACATGTGTATGTATGTTAATCTTCATGTTTTACAATGTAAGGCTTCATCTCTCAACCATGCTAGGTAAATTCGTACATTTCACCAAACGCTACTTATCAACGGTCACCTTCAATTTATGTTTGAGCCACAGATAACTCAAATAGCTATTTCTCAATGGAAATACTTGGCGTCCGTCCACCGCCAACCATTTCGCGAAACTTATGTTATTAAAATTTGTCCCGAAGAGGAAATGAAACTGCCGGGAAAATGTCTATAACATCTTTAGGTACAATGAACACCGAAGACTCACTATCATGGAGCCATTCCGAAGGCGGCTGCCTAAGAAGCAAGAGCCCACGGGTACGTGGCACCAAAATAAGAAATACACCTTTCAACATATAGGTACCTACGTACATACAGAAGCTCTGACAGTCGTCTTGCAATAGGGAAGAAAAAGCAAAAATGACCGCAAATAGTTGGATTTTGGATTAGATAGTCTATGAAAAATAACTTTAGTTAAGGCTTGTATTAACCGGATGTAACAAAAAGAAAATTCCTTAAACTAAAACATTTTTTTCTTCAAATCCAAATTTGCGATAAAAATATATACAACAATAATATGCAATAACTGCACTAAAGGAACAAAATTAATAATTATGGACTGAATCTTACACCGCCTGAGATTATACATAATAATAAGTAAATGTTAGTTAACTTCTGCCGGCTAAAGCGATAAGGAAAAACTGCATTGGAAATAAAAGACCAAAAGAAGCCCTAATTTTGCGCAAGGTAATCATTATAAAAAAGACGGGTCAAAAAATGGCTTGTGATATTGTGTGAGTGTGATTGTGTGGTCTTCCAAATTAGGATAGATTAGGACTAAATTTCACTATGTTCATGAAATAAATTATGAAGGTACCTAATTGACTGTTACATCTGGGCAAACAGAAAATAAATATGAAAATCTAGCCCCATTACTTCTTGCGTTTTCTTTCCAGTTGTACCTATATTCGACTTTAAGAATAGAGCCGGCAAAGCAAATGTTCCATGACTTTTGATAGTTTTAATTAAATCCGCTTGTATTACTAATTATAATATGAAATGAAGACTTATAAAGTGAACTTTTATTTTAACTCGACACATAAATACTACTTTCCTTAAATTTAAAATTTTCCCGTCTCTGTGTTACCAAGTTCTTTCAAAACGGCAGAACCCATTTGTATATAGGATGATCCGGAAATACCCTTTTAATCCGAAGCCTATTGCTGAGTCCGAGTTTCAGCGAGAGTCAATGACCCGGAACGAAAACAAAATTCGACCTCCCCATACAAACTCGATCAGCTGAGTGTGCTGTTGGAAGAGTCCGGAAATACACTTTTAGTTGTTTCCTGACCGGCCAATATCTATTTTCCATAACTCTGCCAGCGTTATTTCTTCAAATTAATACATGGTACAAATTACTACACATTATTAAACAGGGTAGTATTGGTAGTATCGGAACACCTATATCTATTGGCAGAACAACATTTACGGGGATAGCTAGTTTACTTTATTATCTGTATTTCATATACTTACATGTTACCTGTCGCCTACACGGAATTGCAGAATCTTGAGAATATACTCTTAATGTACACTAAGAAACAATTTCAGTATGCCTAGGATATAATACTTAATCTATTCTAATATTATAAAGCTGAAGAGTTTGTATGTTTGTTTGAACGCGCTAATCTCAGGAACCACTGGTTCGAATTGAAAAAATATTTTTGTGATGTGTTGAAGACCATTTATCGAGGAAGGCTTTAGGCTTTGTAAAATCACGCTGCAACTATTAGGAGCGAAGAAATAATGGAAAATGTGTCCAAAACGGGGAAAATTTTTCATCCTTGAGGGTTTCCGTTGCGTGCGCTGCGAAAACGGTTCAAGATAGCAAAGATTGAATTGTATGAAATAATTATTCCTCTTGACAGGATCTAAAAAAATGTCCGCGGCAGTATATGTCTATCTTTTAAGATTAACATACTAGAACCGTTTTTATGGTAATCAAATTTGGTCGAAATTAATGCATTATTTGTTATCTCTATTATTTGGAAATGAATTGATGTTCGTTAGTCTCGCTAAAACTCGAGAGCGGCTGGACAGAGTTGGCTAATTAAAGTCTTGAATTACACTTGGAAGTCCAGGGAAGGTTTAAAAGTTGTATTTCTTCCAATGCACGAGGTGCAAAGGCGACATCCTATGGCAAAACAAATATTTGCAGGGGACAGCTTGTTATACATAAATTGAACCTTTCTAATTTGTGACTGAATATATATAAATAATAAGGCCTATTAGGTAAAAATACACATTTATGTTTACGTCATTTAACGATAAACATGAGCTGCACTGTTTACTGTTATATAATGTTGCATGACATAGGCCTAGAACATAGGACATAGGGCACCTCCAAGGCTCGCCTTTCTTTTCTTTTATTTACCAACATTTTGAACATTATCCAGCAGACAAACACCGCACAGGAGATGTTTGAAATATTATAAGTAAGTGCTTAGTATAAAGTAGTTCACATTCCTGCATTCATGAGTAGAATGGAGCGGGTGAGCGGCATTTTATTGTACCTACAGCCGTTTTTCTCACGGGATCGCAAGGGGCGTTGTCTAGTGCTAAATAATATTAGTGCTTGACACAAGTAATGATCGTCCTACTTCAATATAATGCGGTAATAGCGGTCTATAGGGTGCTCATGCGGTCCTGTGACCTGTGAGATAGGAATAGCGTGCATTGTTTTGTGCCCCTGCAGGAAGCCGACGCCCCACCGCCGCCGCCGCCGTCCTCGCGGTCAGCATATCTGCGGATCAGCAACCTTATTGGACATCTACAGAATTATTTAGGCCCCTAATATGTCTCTCAGAGATAGGTAGGTAAAAAGTAATCATACTCGGGAAGTGTGTACTAATAAAAGCTGTCATTCATCAAGATGTCTTTATGCTGTGATGTTTTACATGCATATTTTACGGTTTTCGTTTCCATTTTCGTATATGTTTTCCTAAAATAGGCAAGGACCACACTGCTAAACTATCCGGGAAGAATTAAACAATACCAATCATGTAGAAGTCTGTGAAGTAAATAGTTGACGATATTTTAATGTGGAGTACGTTACTGTACGTTACAGTGCAACGCTGGAAGATGCTGCGTGTTTACCTAACTTTAATGTCTCGGAATAATAATTTTATTTGAAAATAAGGACTTAGAACGCAATAAACATTTTGTATTTGTAAGGCAGGAAGTCGACGCAGTCAGTGGTACTATTATTTACTGATGTTGTAGGTACATAGTTATTACGTAGATAGGTACGAGTGTCATACTTATTACGTACTTTCAACCTAGATAAAGTCTGGACGTAAGCAAAAGCGTATACAAACTTTACTTACCTATAACAGATTCTAAATTAATATCTAATTTTATTAAAAAGCTGTCGCTGCGTAGTGGTTTGCGTCACTCGACTTGCATTTGGGAGGTTCTCAGTTCGGATCCGATTGCTGACGTACGTCAATAGGCTTTTCCCCAAAGCCTGAACACCCTCGCATACCGGAAGGTGTGTAAGTAAACCGTAATAAAAGTGATAGACTTCGTGGACAAGTAAGACTAGTGCTATGTTGACTTCCGATTAGCATGTGAATTGAGGTGATAAAAACAAAAATTCGGGAAAATTTATATATTTTTAAAGCAGTTGATCTTTTAATTATAATATACTGTTTAAATACGTGAGTACAACTTGTAATGCTATTTTATATATATAATATATGGGGGTCATAATTAATCAAATACAATAGTCCGGTGAGTGAATATGTCTCGTCCTATAAAAAAATATAACTTTAAAATACGTCTAAGAATTTGTCTGTATGTAATTTTTATTTCTATCACGTCTACAAGGGTTAAAAATAACAGATTGAACAAAATCACGGTCCAAAATAATAAGGTATCTACTTACCAAGGAGCATACCTAGAACACTCTGAATAGATAGGTTACCTATTTTATATGTCAAGAGTGATCAGCAACCACCTTAGGGCGATAACGTTTTTACGACCTCTATTGTTACATACACGTGTATATCGCTTGCATACTTTATTCAGGACCACCTTTATTAAACCTACAATACTTACGTTATTCTTTTCATTTGAACTTACTTTTTTTCTAAGGCACAATTGCGTCACGGTAGCCCGACCAAGTTAAGCAAGTACCCCTTCGGATAGGCTATAGCGTGCAGTATGATGAGCATTAAAAGCGAAGGGGCTGCATAGGTGTCCGGTACGGCCGCCTCGAGTAAATACTGAGAAGATACTGGAACAACCCCTCGTTAATTCTATTTTCTACGTTCGTTATCTATTAGTTTGCGATACATCGGAAATCACGTTAGCGAACGGCTGACAAAACATTATGTTCAGTGTCATTAGTTCGGTACAATGGAACGAAATGCTAGTACAGTAAGTAGTGTGTATCAATCAATCAGTGCGGGCCCCGGCCCTTGGCCATGTCTCGGCGGGTGCAGCTGCGGCGCCGGGGACTGACACTAGGAAGTGCGGATGTGTCAGTAGGGAGGCGGCATCGCCTGCAGTCGATCCCTCGTGCGCGCTGCGCTCACTCACTTCTGCACTGCACTTCATACGAGCCGCTCATCAAGGTGATCGAACAAACATTAAAAAAAAACATTTTTTTCAAATCGTCTAGTGTTGTAAGGTAACAAAACGTGCGACCTATATCCTAATTAATTTTATATACGCCTTCGTGCTAAGTAATTATAACTTCTCGAATTACAGTTTGACGTCATGAACGATTCAGCGACCGTTGCATATTCGTATCTTGCACTACCCTCAAATCTCACAATATTTTGATATAACGTTAGAAGCGGGTTTGACTCAGCGCTGAGTGGAAGAAAATTAAATAACGAAGTAATCAAGATTTTGTAAAATAAATGTAGTGTGAGCCATTATCGATTTTGTTATCATATTTCGCAGTCTTTTGTTTTGTACGGAGTGTGGTGTCGGAAGCTGGGTATTTTGAGGACAATGCATTAGTGCTTTACAATAGCCTGAAAGGGCGACGGCAGGCGACGGACGCATCAAGTTGCACTGTTCGTTGGACGCCTGTCTAGATAATAAGCTTTCTTTTCAACCTCCACCGAGTTGAGCTGGGTTTTATGCGCAGCATTAGCAGTTACGTGTAGATTTCAGGCGTGGGTGGTGCGTTAGTTGTTTATTGAAAGTGTTTTGTTGTCGCAGGGCTTCTTCCGGAGGAGCATTCAGAAGCAGATCGAGTACCGGTGCCTGCGCGACGGCAAGTGCCTGGTCATCCGACTGAACAGGAACCGCTGCCAGTTCTGCAGGTTCAAAAAGTGCCTCGCGGTTGGCATGAGCAGAGACTGTGAGTTACTACCTACATATTATGTTACGACGTCACTTTATGGGTCCGGTTACTTGGCTAATATTTAGTTAACACATTGTAAATTATGCAATTAACAAAGTATTTGCCTTAGTCGGCGCGTTTTTTCATGAAATAGTTTGTCGTTGCATTGATTTTCTATGTTACCTACATACTGTGTACTTGTTTTTATTCGATTGGATGTTAAGTTAGGTAGGAGTACAGATAGTGATACCAGACTTTTTAATACGATATTGTGTTATGAAGATACATTATTACCCTTATCAAATTGTGAAATAGTGTTCTTTGAAAGTATGAAGTTAAGGAATATCTTATTTGGGTAAAATAAAGAATACAGTTCATTCCAAATTAGCTAACGTGAATTTAAAACGAATTATTCATATTTTAATATCGCAGTACATAGTGGCGGTCACGGACGACAGTTTTAATCAAAACTAATTAAATGAATCATTAACTTTGGTCTTCCTACGTACCGTTATAAAACTTATAGATATCCTACACAATGTAGTTTCAAAAGAAAAACTGACACAGACTGTGTTTTGAAACTCTGCGAGAAAACAGAATAATAGACGAGTAAGTAATTTTATTTTACTTATTTGTTATATTTGCACATCTCAGATCCCATGCTGGTCTAGCATGTAAATAGAATACAACAGCTGCATGTTGTAGGGACACACATTTAGATTTATATAGTCTATGAGAGCTAGCAACTTGTAACTGAAATCCTAGATTCTCACATTCTTAACTTCGTATTATGCTAAATGTCTCCGAAGTGTCCTTGCGATCCAAAGGTTCTACCCGATCCCTTTTGGGGATTACGGACGTGTATGTGTGTGATGGTATTTTCGGTTTTTATTTACGGAGAGGAAACATATTTGTTCAACAAAGTTTAAAAACCGCCTAACTTGAACTAGATAAGTATCTTGAAAATCGAACGATTAGGTTAATTAAAGTTCAAGGACAATCAGCCTCAGTATATGACATCGATCAAAAGAACATTGTCTTTCTAACGCTGTCACAGGGAATAGTTAATTTACTTACCTCATTGTGCCGACCACCAGTCGGTATCGTAACTTGCTTCAATGTGGCTAGGTAATAATTAAAGAGGTTTACTTTCATACAGTGGTTTGTAAGAACGGATGCTAGTACGTGGTAACTGCATTCATTCTTCTGTGTTGCATGCTATTTGGTTCAACTAAGTATAAAAGTATACTCAGAAGTTTAAAACGATTATCGACTATCGAATCAAACAAACTGAAAATTGGTCCTATTGTAGTTTTCTAAATTCAGTTCAACGATAAATCAAAGTTTCACAAACAATGGAATTGTCGTATACAAAAAAAGTTAATCGCTTTGTAGCGAAATTAGGTGAGTACTTATAACAGTTTGGTAAATTAGTATCCGTTTGTACTTAGTATAAAGTACTTTGTGGTCATTCAGTTGAGCTTACGGTCACCGACATATTTTACTGCAAAAAAAATACATTTTATAAGAATCACTGACACAAAATGATCGCCCACGAATGGACAGGGGATTGAAATATTTCAACATTAAGACAACATTTATATTTTAACATTAAGGAAAGACTCATGATACCATTTTCATGTCTCTAACATACAAAGAAAATTAACCTGGAAAGTAAGCATTTCGACATATAATATATATAATAAATCATAGCGGATAAACATTATTAGAACCATATTTTTTTTTGTGATAACTATAAAAATGGGATAGACCTTTTTAGAAGTCGGTGGCTTTCCCTTGTATAATAAGCTTTTTAATTTACAAGTGTCGACATTGTAAATGCACAATTTCCACATACTTAGTACAAACGCAGGTAGCCCTTTCTATGACTTCTCACATCCGAAGGGACAAAGTGAAATATTCCCAGAGATGAAACCATGTCCATGTTCGCTTTTGTCCTGAAGTCCTGAGTATTCCACTAACTTTTTCGGTACAATTTTTCGCGCAGCTCCGGTATTCAATGACACACGAAACTAGGTTGTCAAAAAGTTCAGGTACTTTTAGCTTTACTACGAAGTCCCTATTGCAAGTATTTAATGTATGTTGTTACTCCGATATGGCAAAACTCTCGCAGCCTCGGTACATTGCTGAGATTCAGCAGCCTCTGGCGGGGCCTCTCTGTTCTACTTGAGTTTTTTTTTAACTATTAGTTCAGCACTTTAACACTTTGCTACCAGCTTCCTTAGGGTAGACACGATATGCCTGATCATTTACCTGGCAATTATAATCAGCATTGCAATCTCTCCCCTTGTAAGCGCAAAGGGTAACCGGGATAAATGCTAGGCAGAACGATCGAACAACACAGATATGACGTGTTATTTTAATCTGTGCTACGCTCATTTACATATTCTAAAACAGTCCCACGTAAGTGACCTAGGAGGAAAGATGAATAGAAATAGACTACCTTAGTCGCGCCAAGGTACACTTTATCATTAAGGATTTAGTGGTAATTAAATGTTTAATATTATTTTACCCAGCTGTCAGATACGGCAGAGTACCTAAGCGATCACGAGAGTCAAGAGAAGAATCAGCGCCAGTGATGTCCAGCAGCGACGGTCAAGGCGGCGACGCGGCGGAGGGCGGCGAGCCGAGCTCCACGCGCGCGAGCGTCCTGCGCGAGCTCACGCGTTCCCTCACCGCCGCTCACCTCGCCAACAACTCCTACACTCTGGAGCTACGCCGCGTGCTTCTACACCAAAACACAATCGAAGGCAAGGAGCCAGGTATATTTTTATAGAGCGCGATGTATGTATGTATATCCCATCGGCAACAATATCATAAGTTACCTACTGTATAACGCCCACTGAATCAATCCGCCCACGGTATTTCTCGGACGATTCTTGAATACTTAGGTTAAATACCTACCAACGTACAGCGCATGACAACTCCGACCGGATTTTTTTCATATTTATTCACACATTCAATTTATAAAATTCAATCTATTTTAGGCACACGTGTATGTATACATAAGCGTTTGTAAATTGTTTGTTAGGGCAAGAAGAGGCAAGCTCGAGCACGGACCGTGTGCCGCCGCGGCCGCCGCCGACGCCCGCAGTCCCGGCGGGTAGCCGCGCCGCCGTCTGGGCGTCGCTGAGCGTGCGCCTGGCCGCCGACGTCCAGCAAGTGGTAGAGTACGCCAAGCGGCTACCCGGCTTCTATACCTTGCCGCAAGACGACCAATTGATCCTCATCAAGGTCGGTACCATACAAATAATTCAGTAATTGTTAGTGCTAAATCCTCATTTCGCACTAGGTACGCATTTTGAGCGAATGAAACTATACCTACTTGTTTTATTTTACAACGTAATTGCTACGCGTTTTTGTATTTTGTATCCACCTATAAAGATACATTTTCAATCGCACGATGAAATGTAATTTTGTGGTCTCGTCCAGTGCAATAAAATACTTCCTTCTCTCTATCAACTCCCTTAATTCATTATTTCTTGCCACTATTCTGGTTCACTAGGCACCTATACTGCACAAACTTTTCTGCGTTTAACCTATATTTATCAGTTTCCTAAGTTTTGCTGACTCTCTCCGTAGATTATGGAATAGAATTATCAACACGGATGAGTAAGTCCCGATTGACATATTGAAAATAAATTGTTAGCGAAATAGTGCCGGGCTTTGTAGGCTTTGACTCGATGCGTGCTGAGCGCGATCAATGTGCCCTTCTGCTAACCAGCGACGAAGCCTTCCCAGGCGCGGCTTCATTAGCCGCAAAGAGCGTATCTTGTTCCGGGCTATGCGAGCGTCCGCGCCTCTCAACCTGAAAGCTTTCTCGTGTTAAGTCTATTCTAAATATGTGTTTTTTTTTTGCGAAATCTAATCTACTGCTTTGCTAACTGTTTTCCTTTCACTTATAAATCTATTAGATAACCTATGACTAAGGTCCTAAACAGTTTATTCAATGCACATAATATATATCTACGTTAGGTTTTTTTAAAAGTATCTCTCTATCATTAAAATAGTCTATATTAATAAAGTAGGTCAGTGATTGCCCCAGCAATGCAAATAGTTGGTCGAGCTAAGTTCGCCGACAACAAGCTACATAGGTATCTATAATATTATTTACGTTTCATTGCAATTAATGTATTTAACTGTTTACGTACTTTATGTTATTTGATATTGAGTGTCAGGAAATATTATGATTGTGTATATTTATTGTGAGGAGTTGCTTGTTCATCTGAAAATGGGAAATTACTTTATCTATTATCACATACCTATTGTACGAGTGTGACTTTTTGTATTTCGCAAAAGCTATTGCGTTTTTAAGCTTTTATTAAAAAAAATACATAGGGTGCAATTGTTCCTATATTAATTTGTTCCTAGTTGCAATTTTTATTTAGCTCCCTAATTTTGGAGTCCTAAATTTCAAACAAACCAGTTCAAGATCAATTTTCTAACATCCTGTCGTCAACTGACCCGAATTCAGTAATAATAAACCTGTAGCGGAGCCTAAAATTAAAATTGAATTCTTTTTCCCAAAAACATTTTCACTCCTAGTGTGTAAGTAAAAAATGTTTGCTAACAGGGTTCATGTTTGATACTTTTTACTATGTAACATCTTACTTTCAACATGAGTGCAATAAATGCAATGATATTATATAGTATATTTGACGTAGATACGTTACTCAGCATCAATATTGGGTACCCCTGATG
>SJJU01001829.1:0-32760 GCA_012932125.1 Conopomorpha cramerella | reverse complement strand
ACTGCCTACCTTGTCGTAAGCACGCCACTGTTTGGTATCATGGGTTCAATCACTTTCTCGAGTTTTGTCAACGTTTTTTATTTAAAATGCATATTTTCAATTCTCCATGGCGTTTAATTGACAGATTGACGTATATTTCTATGCACACTGTGACAGGAATAGGAACGTCAATTTGTCAAATATGTCGTAGAATATTCGCAATGTATACGTATTTGACACTGTAGCCTGTTTTTGTATGTGTTCAAGCTTCATACCTAGTGGTTAATTGTCTTGGAGATGTATGTATGTGCCTGAAAATTTGAAGGTCACGGGTAAATTGTTCTAATCATGATTATGCAAATTGATTATTTGAATTATGGTCATCCCGTCAATATTAACTATTTTCAACCTAGTTTGTTATAGTCTGAAAACAGGATACTACGTACACCAAAACGACACCCCTAAAACCAAGCTACACTGGTAATCTTAATAAGCATTACTGATTTGAAAAATAACTTGAATTCTCGACCATCTCTCGGCGCAGAGCTCTGGTTATGTTGTCAGTTTTCTACTATTGTATTGAAAATCCAACATTACTTGGCCTTGGGCAGTATCGTTTTGATGGTGTAGTTAACAAAGAACCGGATACTTTAACATTGTATTTTGATGTCCTTAAAGATGTAACGGATTTTAACTATCTAGTATATAATATCGTTCAATGTAAGTTTTTTTTTTCAGCAAAAATACTCTTGTAATAATAAACCATGACACTTAAATTCAGTTATTTTATACCTAAATAAAAGGCTGAGTTTTCAAAGGCATAAGTTGTTTTATTCATAGACATGAACACCAAGTATGTAGAGAAAATTTTATGGACAATAAAGGCCTTTACAAGCTAACCGTCGTATTCATAAAAAGTTTGTTACTTACTAGTTGACGTATATAAAATTAGATTGTTTTGTCCGTATTTGGCGTACATTTGACCAGGTCCATTGGACCAACCTTTACTAACGGTGCACTAGAGCTATCCTTACTTTATGAATAAAAGGGTAAACGCATCGATGGTCCCTATTAAGAAAGTCGGAGAATGTTCAGGAGAGAAGATAGTTTTGAATATTAAAACTAAACTACTTGTGGTACATACTTCAAATTAACAACAGCTAATAATATTTGGTACCTTTACGTGATGTAATATACGTACCTATAAGTTTATAGGTCTTAATATCGCCAATCTAACGTTGTAGAAAAGTACACTATTACATATTCCTAAAATTGCACTACCGACATTTTTAATTGGGACCATCGACATTTTGCTATAATCACCCGCCTTTTTTGAAGATACTGGTCGGCAGATTTGGTGTGTAGATGCCTTTAGTACCTGCCTACAATAGCAGTGGCTTCAAGAAAAACTCAACTTAAAGCAAATACTCGCTGCGATTGGCTGTTAATTTTCCTTGTTTCAACAAATCGCAGCGCGCTCTCTTGATCAAGTATCTGTTAGAGCTCTGTGTTCTGGTGTTCGCTTAGTAACCGTCATGATAAATTTATACTATCTTAATAAACGAATATTACCTCTGCCATATTAAACTCTAATATCCAAGTTACAATAGGGGAGAAAACGCAAAACTGAATGTAGATGGCGCTTCGTACGCTTCACTTACACGAACCAATGATAATGATGCAATCTGTCAAATTAACTTATAGGTCGATAAACCAGTCACGCGTATTTTTGGTCTAGCGATACTAGCGCCATTAGTTCAAGAGTTTTCTTCCCCGTATACCTAATGTCAATGTCTTTTTAATGATTGACAAACATTGTTAAGGTGGACAAACTATGCAATGTTGATCTTTTATACCATGGATTTATCCATATAGAGTAGACTAAAAAAAAGTATATAGGTAAGTACAGTTGGCCAAGAAATTAGTGTATCAGTGTTGAACACTAAAGATTTCCTCTGTCACTAAAGACCATAATGGTACAATTATTACATTGGCGTGACATGAGTTTCAGCCTGCGGCCCTAGAACGCGCGTGAAGAAAGACACGATATAGAGCAAATACGCGCTGTGATTGGCTGTTATGTCACAAGTCGTGCGACTCAGTTTATTTCAACCAATCGCAGTGCCTGTAGTGCAATTCTCGTATTTTTGATCGATCACGATTACGTTTTGGTTTAGCTTACGCTCGAGTTTAGTCGAGTTCAAAAATTACCAGAATACCGTTTGTTTGAGAAGAATAATTTTAGTCTTGTTTGTTTACGAGAATACGCTTTGACTATTCCGAGCCGTTTGACATACTATTGAAATTCGATAGTAACACGAGAACGATAGTAACAAGATAGTTTGGACTAAGTTGAGACGTTTTTAGTATCGACGAAAATACGAGAATTGCACTACTGGTATGTTTAGTCATTTCTTTCTTGGATCGCTTTGCACGGGAGGCTGTGATTGGCTATGTCATACATCACGTGACTAAGCTTGTTTCAACCAATCGCAGTGCCTGGTATGCTTTGTCATTTATTTCTTGGAGCGCTTTGCTACGGGGGGGTGGTAGCAGACCAGATTCTTGGCCAACTGTACGTCCAGCTGCATATTACAAAAGTAAAGTTTGAAAAAGAGATGCCATTTGCAATCTTACCATTGTTAGTTTTACATTTTGTAATGTACAGTGTGCAATAAAGAGTTTATTCATTCAGTGATGTGTGGAATCATAAAATAATGTAGAAGTACAGTTTCACGTGGTGCCACGGGTTTGTGTATCTTACCTTACTCTAACTGGCGGTTACATGCATACATTTTTTACATTTTTCTCAAATAAGTCTCGCTTGCAATCTGTCAATATTGTATCAAACAGCCAGTTATCAGTAAGGCAAGTTATGGGAACTAACCGTTAGTGGATTTTCAGGATTAACCGTTCAGGCACTCTACCTTGAGGCATTTAACCCTTAACTGCATGATTTTTTTTTGTCTGAATAAAAACCTATCCCTCGTAAATTATGTGGCCTGCGTCATGGGAAAAAAATAAAAAATTAAAAGTGGTCTAAAGTCAAAACTGCGTTCATACGTATTAGTTTTACCTTTGACAATAATTTAGAATGAAAAATCTGTAGATTGGGGGACAGCTAGAAAAAAAAATCGAGGTAAATTATACTGATTTACATTACTATGCAGGTAAGGGTTAAGTTATATTGTTTACGCAGTGCGACAGAGACAGTGTTATACCACTCGTCTAGCGCTATCCCTCTCACACAGCGAGAACAATATAAGGCCTCATGTTAAGGGACAGGTCTACTAGATACGTAAATCCTGTCAAGTACAAAATCTCACTATAGGTACATAGTGTAAAAGGATCCCGAGAAATGGACTTAGAAACATTGTTTGGGCTCGTCAATATGAACAACTTTTACTATGGAGACAATGCGGGGAAATTTTTCTAATACTTCATACAAAAGAGACAATTTTCTGTCTCGGGAGGTGACATTTTGTATGGAGATGATAAAAAAAATTCCTTTACCCTGCATTGTATCCATAGTAATTGTTATTCATATTGACGAGTCCAACAACGTTTCTAAGACCATTGGCAGGGGTCCTTTTACACGCAGTATGGTAATAAATGGAACGCCTCACTATTTACCTTTGTCCCAGACTACCCGACACAGTGAAAAATTACCTATATGGTGCTACTGAATATGTCAACTGACAACAAAAAAAAAGCAAACATTATAAACAAAAAGAAAATAAACAGTAAGTACCTAATTAAAGTACATTCCATTTCCATTCCAATATACCTGGAACCTGTCGATTATTATTAGATAACAGGTGAATCAGAGAAAAACAATATTCTATAAACAGAACACAATTAGAAAGATTTAAGCCACTTTTATGTATGTGGCTGATGCATGTCAATGATTTTTACATATTTTTGACCTTGATTGACAACATTTATTGGGTATTTCCGATCTCTCACCCTAGAGAACATGCATACATACTTTCAAGTGTGTTGGTAGTCAACTGTACATTATCGGGGTGGTGAATAGGACGTGAGTATAGATCAAGATTCCTGTTATTTACCCAGCTTAGTGTAAATTCTCGGACATACGTTTCCCAGTTTTCACCCTAGGGTGAAAACTCTAGGGTGAGAGATCGGAAATACCCCATTTATTGATTCATTGCTATAGTATCGAACTGCAATGAATTAAAATATACCCTCAGTATCTACAATAGGGTAAAGTGGAAAAGATGAATTCATTGTTTTGAAACTTAAATCGCCAAAACAAGATTATACTCCAGAAAGAGGTATATTTAGGTATTAATGGTAATGGACTGTAACTTCTACAAAATACCTACTAATTGTTTACAGATGTAAATACATAAACTATGCAAAACAAAAATATCGTCAATTATTCCATAATAATCAATATAACCAGTACAGTTGAGGCAACAGAAAAATAAATTATACTTTTCGCATAGCGAGTTTCGAATACTTAATTTATTTTTGTGATATTAGTTAGAAACTAAATTAATCGTTTCTTACTCACACCAAACGTTCACCCCAAACTTAACATTGATATGAAGTAATATGACATCGCCCAGAGAAAATATATCTATATTGATGTAGGTACGTTATATTATGAAGAACAATTTCCAAACACAATGCCACTCCGCAGACGTGAGACTTCTTCAATAAAAATGGTCCTTACAATTTAAAGATTAACACAAATTGCACACTTATTAATTATCACTGTTGTCGTTTGGTGTGTGCCATGTCAACCTCTCCTCGTAGAATGCGATTACCTGAAAGTGACAAAATTTTTGAATAATTTATAGACTATCAACCAGAGACTTATATGAGTCACTAGTGGACTCGACAGACGTTGTCCTGTCTTAACTATTAATATGCATATAAAATTAGTATAACCTCCAGGGTGGCCTGTGCCCAGCATTGGATGTCACGAAATATAAACTACCCTATCTCTCAAATTGGACGAAATTACATATAAATGCCAACATTTGTGAATCATGACCCTGGATTTTTATATATCACTAGTGGACTCAACAGACGTTGTCTTGTCTTAACTACCTCCAGGGTGGCCTGTGCCCATAGCAGTGGATGTCATTTTTTTCTTTCATAAGAACCTTCTGCTGTCATTAATAAGCACAACAAAGAAAGAATTAGCGAAATCGGTTGGAACCCATTCCGGAGTTGTGACATGACAATGAAAGTGGCTTTGATTTTTATATAATAGAAGATATAGAGGTCTATATTGCCCACGGAAGGGCGTAAACCAACTTTTTTTTGTGATAAAAACCAGATTTCTATTAACCTTTCATGTCAGCAAAACAGGTAGCCTGGAAGAAATCGCTTTCAGCGATAAGGTCGCCTTTTGTAACCTTACCATTGTCTCATCAGTGTATATATAATATGTAATATCTTAGTGTGCAAAAAAGGGTTCATTAACTCATTCATTCTGTAAACCGTGTATGGATGTATATTAAGCGAAAGGGATTGTGATAAATGGAGCTCTGCCCATCGCTCTGGCACACAAGCGTGAAGTGCATGTACAAATGTATGTATTCATTATACAGAATCACATAGCCCACATTGCTGCTTAACGTCAGGTAGGATAGTGGTCAAACGCTAGTACATTGCGTTTAAAAAAAATGCATGTATCTTGTAAGTGAGACAAGTTACATATGAAATTGTTCTACAAATCCACTAAATCAATAGTGCAAACAGGGCACATATCTGAAATTGAACACAGTTACCATAATTGAAGAATGCAATATAATGAAATATAATATACAACATCAAATTTATTTTTTTTGTGTAACTTGAAAAGTTCCTCAGTCCATGAGGGAAGCGACTTTCCTTGGGGAACCATATGTCAAAAGCGAAAAAGAATTTTACCATAAAAACTTACAAATCAGCTGATTGCCACTTTATATAAAGAGGTAATTTGTTTATTTTCGTTTTCAACATTGGATTCCTTGGTAAGTATAAACATTGAAAGATGGAAATGATCTTGGAAATCATTGGAGCCCTTGTCCAGCAGTGCATGTCATGTGACCGATGATGATAAGAATAAACAGAAATTTTAAAACCAAATTTTTTTTTAGATAGAGTGAGTATGCCTTAATACCTGCTTATTTTTTGATCACAATAGATCAGCAATGGTCACAGTAATACGGGGCACAACAGGGCCCTGCAGAGCCACACAACACAAAAAAAATGCCTAAATACATGTTGAGCCAACTTAACCTAGTGTGGGATAAAAGCAGAAAAATGATGAGTCTTCCTAAAAGCTGTCCACAAAAGGACCATCCTTGTGCTGTCTTCCTAGGAAATTATAGAAATTTTATGTTGCTATGTGTAAAGTAGTCGGGGTCGTCTGGTAGATAATACATTAATACTAAGTCTGCCTTTTTACATTTATTGCAATAGAGTGTTAAATAAATAAAGAAAAGTACAAACCTGCTGTGGACATTTGACATTGGCTATTTTGGCTGGTACAAGTTCAGCCTCGTCTGAATTGGCCCACTTCACAAGGAACATTAGCTCGCCCGTGGCATCAGAAGCTCCTGCAATGTAACAGATAAGATTATAAGTGTTGGATCCTTTTTACTGCAATAATAACGGTAGTGACATGTAATTTTGTATGTTATAAACAGACGGCCCACGGGAATTTGGCATTCAACAGCAAGCTACACTGTTTCAAATAGCTGTCAAATTCATATTGGTCTCACAATGGCCACATAATGACAGGGTATGTCTAGCACATAAAACACTACACATAATTATTTATATGTTACATTACTCTCTCTCAGAGTGAAGGCAGAATATCAGTTCATGTCGCAGGACACTGTGACATCATGCCGAGCCGGAAGTTCATTTTCGTGAACAACTGCAGCATGCATCACTGTGGTAGCTTGTTTATTTTAAATTATTTTATTGTTAATTATTATGTGTGTGTTTATTGGAAATAAAATGTCTATGTCTACATTAGTACCATTTTTTCATGCTTGAGGTACAGGGTGATACAGGATGCAGCTAAACTCATACATCAACCAGATATTATATGTCAAGCTCATGAAAAGTGGAAATTTGTAGTCCCTGCCTGACCCTCAAATAGATGGAGCCTTGAAGAGTGTGTATGTACATACCTATGATCTTCTCTGCTTTTAAACCATTGTCAAAGCCCGACTTGGCTTTATCTTCCTTCCGGTCCTTCTTTGCATCCTTCTTCTCGTCAGCTGATGACACACTGGCGCCTCTGCCTTTGCGGCCTGAGCTGCCGGCCTCCTCACTGGACTCACGGGTACGCTTTTTTCCTTTATCTTCAGGTTTTTTCCCCTTCTAAAAAATTATGAAATTAAATTAGATTATTGGAAAAGATTCGTCAGTTTCGTCTCAATTTATTTGGGGATGAATTAATGAAGATAATTTGTTATAGTTTCATACACATACATAGACTCACATCCATAATACGGAAAAGGGGAGCAACAGAACACAGAACCTTAGGATCAAAACGACCCTTCAGCCACATTTAGCATAAAAAGTAGTAAAGAATGGCCTTCAGTTACAAGTTGCTAGCTCATAGCCTGATTAAATCTAAATCTCCAGATCGCATAGTTTACATTCCAGATCTGCATGGGATACAGTCTTGCAAGGGAACAATCAATGATAAATAAACTAATTTGAAAAAAAAATAGGGTTATGGATAACATTATGAACCTCTTTCTCCTTTTCTTTTCTGTTATCTTCAAATGTCCTAATTAGTTCCTCACAGTCAAGATTCTCTTCTGGTTCCCATGTGCTCTCCTCTTCTTTGTAACCCTTCCATTTCAGCAGGTATTGTACCTGTAAACAAGTTATTGCATACAATAAACAAAATATTTTTTATTGTTCTTGACTGCACACTACCAACTATACTTTGGAACTATTTATATGTAATAATGTAAAAAACGTCGGAATAATGTTATTTGTTTACAAACCAACCTTTCCTTTCACGACTTTTCTGTCTAATACTTTTTCAACAATGTATTCCTCTTCGCCGCTGGAGCCAGATCCATCGGACTTCTTGGAATCTTTCTTTCCCATTTTAAACTTCTCACACGACTACACTTCACCGAATAAATGCACTGAAAAACGTAGCGAGTGCGTAATTCACGTAAAAACGCGGCAGTTTTGCTTAGCTTGGCTTGGCTTGCTTGATTTGCTAGAAGGAAGAAATGGCGGTGGCGGCGGCGACGACGACGGGTTGCTGACAGTTGCCAGTACTGTGCCGGTGCCGGTATGGGAAATGTTACCAGATTGTGATATGAAATTCCCCTAGAACTATCTCGGAGTAACTACAGTGCGATAAGCATCTTTGGGTTATGAGTTCTGAATAATATTCCTACAACTCATTTTCACCCTTACGTCATTTATGTAATTTGCTTTGTTTATGCTTTTATTGTAAGTGAAAATATGGAGGTTTATCCACCATAACGAGATTTTAAATCGGGTGCCAATTTGTAGCCATGTGCCAAAAGATTCTTGTCGGCGTGTAGGTACATAATGAAAAAAATAGATTTCTTAAAAGGACAGAGTTTCTGTACCTGTTAATGTCCCTTACTCCGCAGCAGTTTATTGCTGGATACAATTTAAAGATAAAGATACCTACATTGAAACTTCCAAAGTGACACTTCAGGATACAGAAGTAAATAAATGGGGAGGTCTATGTCCATCAGTGGACGTATGTGCACTGACATTATGATGACGATTACGAATCAACTTGAGGTTTCATAATAATAAAAATTAACAAACCTTCGACGAAAAAGACAAACTGATTAGGAGCAAAATACAGTTTTTTAAGTTTATTTCTCATTGCGAATTTCAGAACATGGAATGAAAAATATCCTAAGTATGACGTTTATTTTTCTCATAAATGTCAAATATTCTTACGGAAAACTTGATGTAAAAAGTAGATTACAGAACGTTTCATAGAAAGAGCAACACCTACATTACCGAGTTTAAAAGCACCCCGAGCAAGGGGTGCTTTTACTCTTAGAAACGTTGTTGGGCTCGTCAATATGAACAACTTTAAATGGTGACAATGCCGACAAATGAAAAAAAATTGAATTCGATATTGAGTGAAATCGCACATTTTGAATGGGGAATTTTCAGGACCCTTGTTTCTTTTAGTATGACAGATGGCGCTAGTACAGCTAGCGGGGGTTGGGGGGATAACTGTCAACGAAATTACTAACTTCAAGCAGTCAGTATTTAAGGTGAGTGTTTGTTTACAGGTTACAAAAGTGTCTGAAGTTTGAATAACTTACCTGAATAACTTACTTAATAAATAATATAATCTGTCTTATCTTCAATACTGGCTGCTTGAAGTCATTCATTTCGTTGACATTAATCCCCCTTAACAGCTACCGCCATCTGTCATAAACTAAGAGAAACAAGGGGCCTGAAAATTCCCCATGCTCTATCTTATGTTGAATAAAAATCACCAGAATCCACAGTTAAGGGCTTTATTTCAGAAGCGGCAACATTTTTAAGGGGAAAATTCTATCGTGGCGTAAGTCTAAAAAGTTGTATGTTTGCTCTGATAAAAATTCAGAATAATTACCAACTTACATATTAAATTATCAATCTTGATATTATATTATTATTTAAAGTGGTAAGATAATAACATCGCTCAAAGGACCGTAAATCTAATTGTAAAAAAAACTGTCATTCTTGAAAATTTGACGGACTGTCATCAGCTCAAACTGTCAGTGTTTGTTGGAATTTCGCGATGGTAAACAAAAAACTGCAATGAAGAAATTAGGATGGAACTGGATTGAAACAACTTAATAAAATGCTGTTCTAATTACACTGAAAGTTAAGCTATGTGTCGGTACATGTCATAAAAACGTTTGGTTATAATATTGTTGTTTTAGCACAAGAAACTATTTAAGAAATAGACAACCGAAACAGAAAACTTTTCGTTGCTTGCTGCTTTATAATGTGCAAAGACCTAAGTAATATAGTAATAATAAGTAAGGTTCGTACCCGGAGCCTTGCCCTGTAAGAAACTAGCGAAGTATTTCAGTGTCCCTAGTCAAAAGTAATAAAGTCTTGTCTACCTACAGAAGCTTGTTCATTTGCTACCGGAAAATAGATTCTATTTCGTCCGCGTGAGAATGTAGGCGGTCCACTTCCATCGTCTCAAGTGGCGAGCGGCATCTGATTGGTGAGCATATATTTGCCCGAGCACACTTCACGGTTATTTCATTTGTTGTCCCACTCACTCGTATCAAACAAAACATTGTTGGTATGGTTGTAGTTCTACTTATAATCGGCACCGATCGCGGGCAGTACGTCGTGCGGATTGACGGCCGGGTGGTGTGTTGCGACTTTGTTCCGGGATAATCGAAATTATTAGTTCCACATACCACATGCGCATGGAGTGCGTTTTGTGCTCACGATATTTCGTCATCTGTATCGTATTCAATGAACTAATTTCGTGTTGAACTGAAAGAGCGGCGAGTTATCCAAGTTGACTAATTTACGTCATTCGCGACGGCGAGTGTGTCGCGACGTGCAACAGGCTGATTGTGTGATAGAATATAGTATAATATTTGATAAAGATACTTTATGTTTAGTAACATTACCAATTGCCTATGTAAAGTGATTAGTGTCAAATGAATACACATTAAAACTATGCTGTTGAAATGCACTGCAGACGGGAGACGGATAAAAGTGAATACTACACCAGGTCCCCAAGGGAATGTAGCGAGAGGTGAGCTTACTATTTTTTTTTTATTTTATTACACACATTATATACCTTAAATTTCTCAAGAAAAAGCTACTAGCGGTCACAAAGAAATTTCTTAATCTAACATAACACTGGACCCATGTGTTCGCAGCAAAAACGCTACTATTTTTCAGTTTACAACATAAACTCTATGCCAACAATGTAACAAATAAACTGAAATTAACTATGTTTAATACAAATGATATGTAGGTTAGGTACTTAAATAAAAAGTTGTCATAGGTAGGCTTAATTTTATTTATAACATTACGTCTCACATAATAAGGTACATATTCAATTATCAATATGAGTGAAGCGACTAACTGTCGACTAGTTATATCTAAAACTAATCAGCGAGACCCGCTTTCATAATCTATCAGTAACCTTAATCACCAAGTAACATGAGTGTTACAAATGTAACATGGCAAAACAAGTAGTATATATCAATTAATTCTTATAGGAAATGTTAATATTTTGCTAAATGTCTAATCACCATGTTATCCTTTACGTTACTTACTTGTAAATTGAATTACTTGTCGATGATGGGATTAAAAGTAATAATAATACTTAACTTAATGAGTACCTACTCCCCTAGAAAGGGTATAGCCCTGTAGACAGGGATAAGTAGAAGTAGAAAGTATTAAATATTTATATCTTCTCTATAAATATTTAATTTGTGTACATTTCTTTCAATTAAATTAATTTGCATTTCACAATGGTAGGTTTAATGGTGTTACAAATTATAATCATGTGCTTGATATTGAGAACCCTGGTGGGCCACAGCAAAATATTTGGCATAGGAAAGTGGAAGAATAACAATTAAAATTAAATTGAAACAACATTTCCGAAATATTTAAATTTATCAGTTAGATAGTCCGTAATGCTGTAGTAGGCCTTTAGTATAATATTTTTTTTCAAAAATGTATTCTAAAATTAAATGGTTTTCTATTCAGATGGTAAGTAACATGGTCTTATTACAATTTTATAATGAAATTAGTGTATTGCATTGTACTTTTTATATCATTTCCAATAAGGTATATAATAATTTGGTCAATGGATATCAAAGACTGATTTTAAAATTTCTTATCAATTTTACTATTGCTATAGGTCCTTTTTTAAAGGTACGATATCTAAATGAAGCTCTGACGGCGGCGACGGGTAACCTATGCCTTGCTCGAAAGGCGAAATTGCTTTAAAAAATGGTTGTTTGATTAATGCAAGTTTCAAAATTTCAATAAAATGTACAGACGGCAACGCAATTAATGATCTCTAGGTTCACGCACTCGAACTTTGTTATTGCATTGCTGTCTGTACCTAGAGATGAAATATTATATCAATCCAACATGTATTGAAAATGTCGATGAATAAAGCAACTTTTTGCACATCACTTGTTATTACCAACTTATAAAAGAATTCCCATGAATTCTGTTTGAGGTAGACAAACGGAAGTCCGCGATCTCGGCCTACCCCTCTGGGAAACGGACGTGACGTACATGTATGTCTATTTGAGAAAGTACCCAATAACTAAGATGACGTACTCGATACATGCAGTCAGCCTTGCACCCAATAAATTTTACGACGACGGCGCAATATTATGATGGCAACCGATATCAAAGCAACGCAGTCTTGACTTTAAAATAAATATTTGCCCACTTGGACTCTATACCTACGGGAATTAAATATCAGTCAAAATAAACTGACTGCCTTACTTATCTGAGGAGAGGTGCTGCCAAACAAATAAACAACAGATGGAGTGTGCGGTGGCGTCCTCACTGTATATTTATTTTTAGGAAATTATTTTGTGCGTTCATTGAAAAATTTATTAATGTGCGTCATTCACCTCCGAGTGCTACATTATTCCTTTCCGATACTTAGCTTCGATTGGTTTGAAATCACTTTGAAATTTCTAAGCTTAAGAAATCTTGGTCCGAGCTTGCAAGCTTTGTCAAACTTTTTTCTATCTTCAGGTTACAGAAGGTAACACTCTCAAAGCCTCATAATATCAAAATAAAAAGAAATTATTGCAGTCTTTGGATCGCATCGATGATAAACCACAAAAGAAAATGATGTACCATACAGCACAACATAAATAGGAAATCAGATCAGTGTGTAACAATATGTAGCGCGTTGTTTACCCGGGGCCGGAGTCCCCGTTATCGCTGCACCGATATCCTGGGGTCAGAAGTGGCGCCCATGCACCCTGATGTTTGCGCGATAGGCCGCAGCGCGCACGCCGCCGGCATATGACTCGATTACTGTCTCGCTAAACAACTCCAATATAGCCGTATCATGTTATTATGCTACCTACATTATTCCAACTCCGTATCTATTTACGTTGGATGGAATTGTCTTAAAACTCGCGCACGGGTTATTGACATATGTATGAATTCTTTAAGTTCATATAAAGTGGTTTTGTATTGTTGATCTTTTTTGTTATTGGCCGTCCTAATTGAAGGAAACTTAGTGAAAGTCTGAATAGACTAGCTTCGCTAGGGATAATGTTTATTGTTGTTGTTTTTGAAACACATGCTTCTCCGTCTTTGACGTAAATTGGCCGTAGTGAAAAGCTGGTATCCAAAAAAGTTTAAACAAGAAGTCATTTAGGTACGCAAAATAGGGTCTCTCGATCCACTTGACTTTGAATCATTGCACAGCTTTGGATGCTTTCTGAGCGAATTTCGTGTAAACATACTACATAATCCTTTATACGATTCCAAACTACCACTCGAGATGTTTTACGCGCTCGTTATTTAATCGACCCAATTACGAATTTTCTAGAAGTGCTGGGGCAGTTCCGTGTTTGTTTACTTTAAGTCTTAAGGTCATCGTATACTCGCATACAATGCTGCGTGGATACAAATAACATAATATCTAATTGCAAATTAAGTGCAACAGTTTAAAATTACTGGTGTAAGATCCAAAGTTCCACATAATATGGCATAAAGGCATACCAGACCAGTTTATGCGTTCTGTATCCGCATCAAAATTCAGAAGTGAAATTCAAATAAAGCATCTTTAAATAAAAATTAAATGGATTCTTAAAACGCACTCCAAGATCATGTGACCCCAATACGTACATAGTGAGTGACCCTTAAGGCTTGCTGTGTGCGATACGTCGAAGGGATCAATGAACTAGAAGTCTGATAGAGTCCACTCTCTTGCGTGAAGCCAAATAAAGTTCTGATGGAACTAAATTAACTCTCGCATACTATATTGTGTGATGGTGAATTTCTAGTACTTCCATTTTAAATCAGTTAAAACATGCTAGTTAACAGGAGTTTGTCATGAAAACGTACTAATGTCAATACATTTTCTCTGATCGGATACTTTGAGATATAATCATCATTATCAGCTCATACTTGTCCACTGCTGGACATAGGCCTCTCCAATTTCACGCTACTGTGATCAGTTTTTGGCTTCTCACATTCAGCTTCTGCCAGCCACCTTGCGTATATCATCAGCCCACCTTGCCTGAGGGCGTCCTACACTCCGTTTGCTGAGACGCGGTCTCCACTCGAGAACTCGTTTGCCCCAATGGTCATCGGTTCTACGGCCGGCCCACTGCCACATCAGCTTACTAAGCCGATGAGTTATGTCGACGACTTTGGTTCTCTGTCGGATCACTTCATTCCTGATTCGTTTCTTCAGAAAAACGCCGAGCGTAGCCTCTCTTCGGAGATATATCGTGAGGAAATATAGATATAATGACACTTCCTTCTATCGAAACTTCATATAAAATAGTTTACATTTCACGTGTCGGCAGACGTGATTTACTCTAATTAGTGAAACATGTTATCGACTACGATCGATAAGAGAACTAAAAGCCTCCCGTGGTTTCCGACTTGGTAATTGCATAGGTACGTGTCTTGACCAACTAGAACTAAAGCATAGATGATAATGAGATTGTCATCGATGCTTTAGTTGTTATCAAGTTTCAGGAGAACATCTAATATTTCGTAAACAAGCACTCCGCGTATGTTCATTACATTCATTACTTTACATAATATGCATGAGTCACGCATATTAATAACTGATATTTACTTAGATATCACCATAGGGGATCTGTAGTTAAACATCGTTAATCTAAAACCTTTTTAAGCCAGAAATCTGGAAATTGTGACATCAAAAAGGAAGACAAGAACACACATTTAAAAACAAACGCGCGCCTTAATCTAAAAGTAATGTACACGCGCAGAATATTTGTTAAACTACCCATATTTCACGAAGCGTATTTATCTAACCTGAGAGAAACCTATTGGGGTTCACTTATCTCTAGGTATGCTTTGATTGCCTTCACCTTATAACTTATAATAAACACACCTATTGACCTGCCCACACTAGCATTATACAGCCGTCCACTCTTATCTAACGACTTCTCAATAGTTTTAGGACCCGTCTAATTACAACCCAAATGACTTTAGTATTTAGTTGATGGCATATTTTCTGCGCTTTGTATTCATCGGTAGAAGACAATGTGACTATTGTCAAATTTATATACTTACTATTTGTTTGAATATCTTTAACGAATGCAATTGTTTACTTTGAATAAATATTTTGCTCTCTTTTATCACACGCACAGTGCACAGCAGTGGCTTGCACTGGCTTTTACGACAAGGTAGGCAGTGATCCCCAAGGATTGACACCTATGTATAGGTAACTTGTCTTTACGAAATATAGGCAACCTATCTACTCACCCACAAAACACAGGACCTTCGTTAGCCTCTGTCGTGAATGCAACAAAAAATATCTAGCAATAACTCTATTATTAGGTCGGGAAGCTACAATACTATGGTAGGCAGTGTCTTTTTGCCTATATGGTGTGCACGCCACTGGTGCACAGGAATCGCATCTAGGAAATTAAGCGGTCGAATTTTATCGTAATATACTTTAGGTCCTACTGGATGTTGTTTCAGCATTTTTCCACGGAGAAAGAAAGCAGGTCGAATGAACAACCCTGAATATAAAAACGCTAATTCACTTTTTATAAAAATACGCAATACAGCCTGAAGGTCTCTAGTCGCGGGTGAATAGGTACCTAATGAACAAGTGTGCTCCATCGTAGACCACATCGCTGCTTAACATCAGGCAGGGTGGTGGTCAAACGCTTGTTCATAGTGATAAAAAAATGCGCACTGACATTCAGCTTATCTTCGTTATTTGCCCGACATATACGAAGGTAAGCTGAATGCTTGTCTTTGGTTTATTTCGCGCCGTAACACCCAGTTTAAACTATGAATATAAAAACGTTATGTAACGAATCGTATGGCATTAATGGTTAAGAATTTGCAGTCAAGTCTGATTTTGTGCAGGGATTCGAAGTCGAATTTCTTGTTACATCAAAACTTCCTACCTTACTCTTTTGTGAAGATTACTGTTTTAATAACATGCAAAATATACGACTCACTGTTATCATTTCAAGTCTCGTCTACTGAAGATTAACTTCTATGGGGACTCCATTATAATTATGTACTAGTGGAGGTCCCGTGAATTCATTGGCGCAGTTTTAGTGTTAGTTTCTTTAAAAAATACACACATCAAAAGTGTCTAGGGTCCAAGTACATTTTAGAAGATTGCAATCAAGAATATATTTTACAAAAACTGAATTAATTCATAATTTATTCAAAATGTGGTGATACGTCATTAATACAGGCATGGGGAATTAGGTAGGACATAAATACAGACGATTAGATTTGATTTAAATAAATAAGATTTTTTTTAAAGCTAAAAATGTTCTTGATCCCTGGACACTTTTTATGTGTGTACTACCAAGTTTTAGGACCATAATTCCAAAATTCGCGTTTGAAAGGTCCTTATCTCATGTATAAATTAAAAGAAGAACCCCTTTGCAAAATTTCAGTTTTCTAGGGCCAAGGGTTTGGGTTGGGCGTGGATGAATCAATCAGGAATTTGAGTTATGTATATAGATTAAGTGGACAAGTATGGGCTGATGATGGTGATGATGATGATAGAGATTAAGCAAAAGTGCAAAGGTTTCTAGAAGCTATGAATGAGTTACACGCCAGAGTATATGTCTGGATACTTCAACTTTTAGTGTGCAAATTTCCCTTACGACTTTTTTCCTTCGCCGCAAGACCGCGGTGTTCCAATGCGTGGAATAACTTCCGTTCGTCACAATGTGGACGCTTTACCTTTTCGTCGCCTGCCGTTCTTTATTTTAATGCTATAAATAAAATGATAAACGTAAACACTTTATTGAGGTTACATATTATTTGCATATATTGTATAATGTCTTCTCAATTGTCCAGCTGAATTAACATTCCAGTGTTGTCTACCGCGTCACGATTGAAATTATACTTCTAGAACGTTCTGTCAACAGAAAATAAAAATAACTTGACGTTGTTCAAAACAAGTATAATAATCACTATAAAATACTGATTAGACGTTCGGTGGACCGTCTTACACAACCAGGGAATAGGTAGGTACTTGTTAAAAGCCAATATGTCTGAATTAATACGGATGAGACAAGAGAGATGTTTCAGAATCGTAGTAGGTGAAGGTCTGTTGCCTCTGCCTACCCCTCTCTGGGGCTCTCTCTACAGGTGTAAAACCTATGTAATAATGATTAGAAAGAACTAAGTTGTTTAAAAGTTGCTACCACATTCGTGTTCTTAAGATGATTTTCATTCAAAACCTCTATTTTTTTAAAGTAATATTAACCAAATCAATTCAGGCTCGGATGAACGGCCTTGCTGGATTTCACAATAACTACCCAATATTGGTCTGCGAACAGGAAATTGTTTGTATCGAGACCGTGATGGGATTGGAACTGGTCTAATTATTAATACGGCCCGGCTCTATTACATTATGTATTTTCCTTCCAATAAAAAGAAATACAGTTACTTATATCTTCTCACGAAGTACTTTTTTAGATAAACGTGTTTTAACTGTCAAATGTAGGCAGACACCACGCAATGAACTGTACTATAATTTCGAAAGTGGGATAATAAATTGAGGTAGGTTCACAAATCCTTGGCTGCTACATAGTTGTGAAATAACAGCAGCTATCATAAAACACCATTATAAAGTTGGACGCATAATGTTAGCTGAAGACAATTTGACGACCAGGAAATTTATTTGTAGATAAAAACACGAGAAATGTCTCTCCATACGCTCTCAATAATACCGGATATAGTTACCCAGTCAGTTATGTTATTAAATGATACTATTACGTTGCTAACGGTTTTGTGGTCACGTATTTCCTTGGCTCATTATAATTTCGATGGCTCTGCGTAAATGTTGACGTGGTGTGTTAGCGACTTTTGATATTGGGCATGTAGAGGCGTTGCGCGTCACGCCAGCGCCGCCGCCTTGCCACCGCCGGCCGTATATGAAGATCAAATTTTCGCCAAGTCTATTTCGAGGTGGAGCGCTAGGTATGCGGCGCCCGAGAGTGATGGACGGCTAGTATTATATCGATGTACTATTCACTATAGCACACCTACGTACTACGAGTGACTCGCGACTGGTGCCGGCAACGGCTCGTATTCTCGCACTTACGCAATGTTTAGCGCGAGGGAGATGAACAGAGTTTCCGTGTTTCAGCAACATGCTGCAGATGAATCCTCGGCCTTGACCTTGCCGGGTGCTATCTCGCCGACATGTGGCTATTGTGTACACGCCAGTAGTCATTGATTGTTTATAAGATTACGTGCTCATCAGAGACCAGTTTAGTTTCATAATATAATACAACATCTCTCACAAACACTTTGTCTAACAATACGTAGGTATTTTTGCAGTTTACGCTGCGTTCAGTTTATATATCCACGATGGCTGGCGACGCGTCGTAATAATTATAGTTTTATCAACGTGTTTCACTATTTGCTGTGAGTTTAATGTATCAGTCAAACCGAAACCGACTGCAGCCAGTGTCAACAAATACTAAGTCTAGGGAGTCAACATTGTGTTAGAAATTGCCAGTTTGTTTGCCCCAGTTTTGCTCTGCGTGACTTTGTTTGGTTTAAGTATTTAGACATCAAAACGAAGGATTATTGAGTCTGTTATAGGACTACGTGTGATTCATTCAACGTTTTCTATCTGGGAAAAAATAATCTATTATACAAAAAATCAATGCCACTTTCGTTGTCATGTTATAACTCCGGGACGGGTGGACCGATTTCCCTAATCCTTTCTTTGTTGTGCTTATTAATGACAGCAGAAGGTTCTTATGAAAGAAAAAAATGACATCCACTGCTGGTCACAGGCCAACCATATTAATAGTTAAGACAGGACAACGTCTATCGAGTCGTGGAATGAAATTGAACTTGAACCTGTGCCTTCGCGCCAAAATATGCAATCGCGAAAAAATGCGGGTAGTTTTGATTGGGATACGTACGCTGCAACTCAGTAGTGTTATACATCACGTGTACCTAGTCTATTTTTTAATTCGCAGGACAAATTTGACAGTTTCTATGCATACAATATGATACTTTATTTCTAAGTAAATTAAACTGAAAATTTAATACAAACTGTCAAAGATCTCCATCTCATAAAATACACTCTAACTTGATTGCAGCAGAGTACAAAATTGTTTGCATGGGAACTGTCAAATTGGTCCGTGGAATTGAAAGATAGACTATAGCAGTGGCGTGCACTGGCATTTACGACAAGGTAGGCAGTAATACCCAAGGATTGACACCTATGTATAGGTAACTCGAAACACAGGTAGCCTAGGTAGGTAACCTATCTACTCACCCACACAATACAGGACCTTCGTTAGCCTGTGTCGTGAGTACAACAAAAAAGTATCAAACAATAACTAAATTATTAGGTCGGGTAGCCAAAATACTAAGGTAGGCTGTGTCTTTTTGCCTATATGGTGTGCACGCCACTGGACTATAGCTATGATATCAATAGCCGATAGAGTGCCGACGACGACGGCGAGGCGGCAGTGTTCGCGCCTCACTGGACCTGCCATAATGGATCCATGAGGCATATGATTGTCCACAATTACTTTGCAGACTTCAAGTAATTTGTGTGACGCGGGCAAAAGAAAGATGGCGGTCGTTTGTCATTGTCGTACGGTTAATGATTCCCATAATGTCCCACAAGGCAATATCCTCATATTGCCTTTTTAATGAAGTTGACAAGCACTTTAATATCAAGATAGGTGTAATGTAACCTGTTCATTGGAATTACAGTACGGGAGTTGTTTGGTATAGTGTAATAATAACATATTATTAATGGATTAACAAGGTAATGGTTTGTCATTGTTTCAAATTAGATCTAATCCTTTTTTGTGATGGATCTCTTTCGATAAGTTTAGTAGGTAATTATTATGAACTAGTGGACTCGACAGACGTTGTCCTGTCTTAACTATTTCCAGGATGGCCTGTGCCCAGCAGTGGATGTCATTTTTTTTCTTTCATAAGAACTTCTGCTGTCATTAATAAGCAGAACAAAGGAAGAATTAGCGAAATCCCACCCGTTCCGGAGTTATGCCGTGACAACGAAAAGTGGCATTGATTTTTATATAATAGATGGAGAAGGGGGTATATTATATGTTTTGAGATATCTTCTTAAAGTAATAAAAAGACCATTTATCTTCCTGAAGTGTACAACCGGGATGAATAACCGCCAGATGTGGAATGACTTAGCCGAAATCTGTATTTCCTGCGCGCTAGTCTGGATGTCATCCACTTGCTCTTGCTTTTTCGTAGACCACATCGCTGCTGAAAACCGGACGGTATGGTGGTCAAACGATTGCTTATTATTATTAATTATACTTATTATTCATTTTTTTAATGAAAAGGTATATACTTTCAGGCACCATACGGCGCCAAAAGTTGTGCCAGCACGTCTATAAAAATCTGTGTATCTCACTAGGTTCAGTGATTGTAATCGTCTGTTTTTTTGTATGGGCGTAACTTGTCTTTCTTTCATGTTTTCGTTACGCTTTGCCTAGATCCGTTTATTAGTTTTTATGTGATGCATTAACCGACTCACATATCATAATCTTCTATAATATAAAAATGAATCGCAAAATGTGTTGGTAACCGCATAACACCGGAACGGGTGGACCGATTTCGCTAATTCTTTGTTGCGCTTATGACGGCAGATGGTTCTTATGAAAAAAATACACCCACTGCTAGATACATGCCACCCTTGAGGTTATACTAATTTCATGTTAATGGTTCATGAACATCAGCCCATACTTGTCCGCTGCTGGACATAGGCCTCTCCAATTGCACGCCACTGTGATCTGTTTTCGGCTTCTCGCATCCTGCTTCTGCCAGTGTTAATGGTTAAGACAGGACAACGTCTGTCGCGTCCACTAGTTACCAATAAAGTTTCGCATCAATAATATAATATTAATATAATAAAAGTCACCTCCCGCTGTCTGTCCTTATGTATGCTTAGATCTTTAAAACTATGCAACAGTTTTTGATGCGGTTTTCTTTTGTTTATGGAGCGATTCTTGAGGTAGGTTTATATGTATCATAAATGCGTATAATAGCAGCTAAACACTGTTAATAATGTATATTGGCAAAAGAACGTTTGCCGGATCAGTTAAATGAAAAAGTACCTACATAAGATTTACTTGCGAAAATAAATATTTATGTAAAGTCTTTTAACGGATATAAATAAGAACTATTTAATTATGTACTAAAAAATCAACCTACTACGTCATAAACTAACGTACCTACATATGTGTTAGGTAGTTAATTACATTATTATGTAAAGTCAAGATACTTTATTATCATAACAACAGCCGTGGCTGTGGGACGTAAAAAATGGTACTTATTCTTCATATCATCACTTAGCTGTAACGCGCGGTGTTATTGCGGTTTTTTTCGTTCCCGTGGGAATTTCGGTGTAAAATATAGCCTATGTTATTCAGGGATTATGTAGCATTCTAGTGGTGAAGGAATTATCGAAATTCGTCCAGTAGTTTTTGAGTTTATTCGGTTTCTTTATAATATTAGTATAGATGTAATCTATATCCATAATGTATGAAAGTACTAGTTTACGTATTTCTGTAATTCTTTCACCATTGCAATGTTACATTATCCCGAAACTCCCACGGGTACAAAATAAAAAGCGAGTAACAACCTGGTAGAGATGAGGCGAAAAAAAAAACGTTCTAGATTCTTGCAAAAGCGATTAATTGCCGTCTACTACTAATACCTTTAAATTTATATAAACATACTAGTGGTCTCAACAGACATTGTCCTGTCTTAACTATTAATATGAATATAAAATTAGTATAACATCCAGGGTGGCCTGTGCCCAGCAGTCTGATGTCATGAAATATAAACTATCCTATCTCTCAAATTGGACGAAATTACATATAAATGCCAACTTTTGTGAATATCGGTAGCCTTGTTGAAGAGTTCATTGGGAACAAACATCATGACACTGGATTTTTATATATTAAGAAATCATTTAAAACCAAAGCGTGTTGTTCAAATCAACTTGTTTCTTACATCGCTTGAGTGATACATTAATCGCATAAACAAAGCGTTCCACCTAACTTGTATAACAAATACAAAATATATAATATTGTATTACAATGTAAATCAATATACAAGCTATACCGCGCGGTATTACTCGCGTTTTTTTTCGTTCGTTCGTCAAGTAGCTTTTATTCGTTACAAACATCCATCCATACAATTCTTTCCTCTTTATAATATTTTAACAAATAATGAAAGGAAGAAAGAAAATTAATTTATTCTCGCAACATAAACATCTTGAGCATCCAAACAGTTGGAGTAATAACTACATTTAATTAGGTAGGTGTAACAAATTGAAATAGTAATTTACAAGACCTAACTACAAACAAATTTAAAAAAAAAGAGAAAGAAAAAAAGAAAAGAAATGCATTAATTTGGACCAAAATTGATTACCATAAAAACGGTTCTAGTG
Organism: Conopomorpha cramerella; assembly: GCA_012932125.1. Lineage (NCBI taxonomy): Eukaryota > Metazoa > Arthropoda > Insecta > Lepidoptera > Gracillariidae > Conopomorpha > Conopomorpha cramerella. Next base: position 10,115 of record SJJU01001829.1, on the reverse strand, counting down.
AGTTAATCTTAAAAGATAGACATATACTGTCGTGGACATTAGATCCTTTCAAGAGGAATAATTCTTTCATACATATATTTTTGGTATCTTGAAACGTTTTCGCAGCGCACGCAACGGAATCCTTCAAGGATGAATAATTTACCCCTTTTTTCTTCACATTTTCCATTATTTCTTCGCTCCTAATAGTTGCAGCCTTCCTCGATAAATGGTCTATTCAACACAACAATATTTTTTCAATTAGAACCAGTGGCGTGCACTGGCTTTTACGACAAGGTAGGCAGGCATCTTCAAGGATTGACACCTATGTATAGGTAACTTTACGAAATATAGGTATATACGTATAGTCACCAACAAAACACAGGACTTTGTTAGCCTATGTCGTGAGTACAACAAAAAAAGATCTTCTAGCATTAACTGTATTATTAGGCCAGGAAGCCAAAATACTAAGGTAGGCAGTGTCTTTTTGCCTATATGGTGTGCACGCCACTGGTAGTTCCTGAGATTAGCGCGTTCAAACAAACAAACTCTTCGGCTTTATAATATTAGTATAGATTGTATTACAATGTACATCAATATATTTGCGTTCTCGTTTCATATCTTGTCTACAAACTACGACGGATGCGCCTGCGACGTGTTTACGTCACATCTATTAGTGTTATGCAATGACTTACTTAGAACAACTAAGACGACCAGTATGTTAACTATTCAAGCGTACACAGCATGATCTTTAATGCTTACTCCTTTCCCACGGAAATTCCTTTAACCCTTATTAAAGTTTAAAAAAAGTATCGTTGTAAATTTGAAGCTGATTGGTACGTTAATACGTATTTTAAAAAGGAATATAATAAGTTGAGCGCCTAAAAATACTAAGTTGAGCAGCAAAATTACTAATTGAGCAGAAAAATCAGTAATTTTGTCGCTAAGTCAGTATTTTGGTTACGTTAGGTTAGACTTTTTTGATGCACGTTTAAATACTATCCTTTTAAAATAATATGTTTGTCTTTTAACTTATGTCTATTATGTGAAGCTAAAAGCCTACAATTCTGCCAATGACACGTTTAAGCCGCACATTTTACTTAGTTTATGGTTCCAAAAACCGTTAAAATAATAACTGACTGGTTGATACGGTCCAAATTTTGTTTTATTTTTTTTTTCATAATTGATACCACAGGTATTTAAGCGTTAATCCGTGTGGTGATGGCGAGTAGAATTCATGTGTCACCACTCCAGCCCCCCTAGCAAAGCGTTCCAAGAAAGACATGACAAGACATACCAGGCACTGCGATTGGCTGAAACAAGCTAAGTCGCACGATGTGTGACATAGCAGCCAATAACAGCGCGTATAATTTGTTCTATTTCTTGTCTTTCTTGACGCACTTGCTACGGCTGATGCACAACTTTTCCCTTAGTGGTGGTCGTACGAGGCGACCGAGGGAACTCTCCAGAGGACGGGCAGCAGCGCTCTCTGTGAGTTAAACCACAACACCACTGCGATCGCCAACTCGCCTGCCGAGCGTGGCGATTATTGGCATTTCCTCCCATTGGGGGAGGCCCTCGTCCAGCAGTGGACGTCATGTGGCTGATGATGATGATGAACGTGCCTTACTCAAACTAAACTTGATAGAATTTTCGAGAAGAATAATTTATTTTTAATCGCTCATTTATTACTGTGGATTGTTAGAGCGAATAGCGAAATAAAACGTTTAGCGTAATTAAAAACAATCGAGTGCGTGTGCGCAGCATCATTGGCTAACAGATGTACTTATAGTAAAGGCGTGTCAAGTAAATAGAATCCAAGCTGGTGTGTTGTGTTGAAAAGAGTTGGTCCAAGGAGGTCCGAGGAGTTTTCTGGAGAGAAAGAAAACAATCTGCCAATAGTAGTGGGTGACAGAGATGCAGACGTTATTCTATGATCGATCGCTCAGACCAAAAAACAACTAAAACTGACCATCACTGCATCATGCAGTCCAACACTGGTATCTAAATATATAAAAGGATAATTTAAAGACAAATGAAGCGACTTCAACCAGTAAAATTTGAGATATATGTGGTTTCTGATTTTCTCATGGATGTCATTGTCGGAACTGAACCAAATTTGTATGGTATCAAACGGGAAGTACCAGCTTTCAAATAAAAAGAAACATCCAAATCGGTTCACCCACGCGAAAGTTCTGAGGTAACAAACATAAAATTGAGAACCTTCTCCTTTTTTGAAGTCTGTTAAAAAGCTGACTGACTGACATATCAACGCACAGACCAAACGGCTAAACGTAGGCACTTGAAATTTGGAACGGTCGTAGCTTATATGACTTAATAATTAATTAACGTAAATATGACAGGGTGCCCCCGTGGGTTTTGTAATTGAGCCCCTCAGATCATGCAAGCAACCACGCGGTCTGGTCAGGTCTAAGGGAACACTCAAGGGATTCAAGATTATTTCACTTCCCACAAAGAAAAGTGATCTATATTAAATTTTAAGAGCTCAAATACCCATATTCGTAACGTTACGACTGTTTCCCAGAGAGGTAGGCTGAGATCACGGATCACCACTTGTCACGATCCTGACAAATATCTTTTGCCTCTTCCACACCCAATACGGGTTCAAATAACATGCGAGCTAAGTTAACCAGGCCCTGTTATTTCTGGTCTATTTGGCCGACGTCTACAGGGACTGGCGCCGGCCGTAATAAAAACATCGTCGAATATATCTGTGGTTGGTTACCTACTTTTAAATATTATGTTTGCATATTAATTTATTTGTGATTTTCGGCGATTTCTTATTTGTAGTTTAATGGCCCTACGGACGACGGTCGGGCCACGACAAGTATTTCTAAATTAAATGCCAACGTGTTTATGCGGTGTATATTCGAAGATTATAATATATTTTTTAATTACCAGCCGTGTTGAGTCTGCCTTAGAAGTTATAAAACTAAGGGCCTCTCGAGTTCTGATAACGCTGCGATATTGTTCATTCATTTATTTTTTTTTCGCAAGTCTATCTAAGCAACGAGTACTTACTTAGACTAGACTAGAGTACTTTTACTTACTAGAGTTATTTATTAAAAAAAAATTACTTATGCAGATTGTAAAAAAGCAGTTTCGAAATTAGGCCCATATTTCTTTTACTGCCGACGTTTGGGTCAGAGTTATGTTGTGGAATTTTTTTTTTTAGTTTTTAACAACGTTTTCCTCATGATGCAAAGATGGCCTTTTGGCGTTTGTCGTGAATGTTTTGAATTCTGTACGTATGATAGCTGATGAAGAGGCCACTACATTACCCATACGAATCCTACATTGGGTAATAGGTTTACGACCATTCATATATCCGGAAGCACAAATCTTTATGACCTTGTGTGCCTACTTTTCGCCAATGTACGAGGCACAATAGCTAGTACGATCGAGACTGCATTATCTCTACGTAGAGCACCTATCTTATCTCACTACGCCTATCGCGCAACCTTGGCGGTGCGATGGCGTGATGCTAAGCGCCGCCACCGACGCCACTAACAGCTCTGCTTGGATCTTTCGTCTACTCATGCCAGATCCACATTCACGAGCGGGAACCCCCGAGAACGAAGTACATTGCTCTTTCATAAATAATAAATACATAAAATAAATACACTTCACGCCTTTAATCCCAAAGAGGGGTAGGCAGAGGCACTTGCTAAAGCAAATACCCACGGTTCACCCAGCGTATTTAACCCAACGTGACAGGGGGTGAGCCCATCGCCGTTATAGGGTTCACACGCCTTGTTGTGTGTGGGTTTCATCACGATGTTGTCCTTCACCGTACGAGCGTTGCGTTGCGTACATAGGCTCTGAAAAAGAGTCCCATTGGTACACGTCCAGTAGCCGGACTCGATCCCGGGACCTCCCGGATACAAGTCAAGGGTCCGACCAACTGGACCACAGATGCTATTTCAATTCAGTGACTTAGTCGAAATATTTCTTTTTAAAAAGCAATGTTCACCGATCTTGGAAATTCTTGCTCGAGAGTCTGGATTGGGCATTAGAGGTGATATTTGTAAACCAGCTTAACCCTCTCGGCGACATAACATGATCGTCCGCGTAACAAAAAATATAGATCAGTTATTCTAAGTTGAGTGACCACGGAAGTGTTGAGGCTACATGCCTCTCGTATGTCGAGAAATATAATCCAGAGAATAGAGCAAAGACAGAAAATGTATTGTAGTTTTACTTAAGTGTTAGAATGTTTTTTATTGAAGTGAAATGTTTAAGTACATATTTGTTAATTTAGTTTTTGAGATTACCTAAGTATTCAACAGCATTACGCATTAGGTTAACCTGTTATGTGATGTTCGTTTATGTGTAAATAAATATTTTTCAAAAACTGTTTTAGTATTTTCAAGAATATATTATAATAATAATACACTACATGCTTTTAATCCCAAAGCAAGGTAGGCAGATGCAGGTGCTAAGCAAATGCTTCTAATATTTAACCCAACGTGACAAGGGGTTGAGCCCATCGCCATTAGGTTCAGTTCAATTTTATAGTAGTTTTTAAACCAATCTTATTAGTGACATACAAACTATATTATATTACTAGATCGATTTTATTTTTATTTAGCGAATCGATACCATTTTAACAATAACTTGTGAATTGGTTTTCTTCTTATTTACGTCGTTTTTGCATATACTTTACTATGTACGTACGCACTTCGTAGCACTACGCACTATTTGCCCCATATTCAAAATCAAAATAATATGTTTATTTTAACTTGAAATAACACTGTATCAAAGTTCAACAATATCTTGCTCGAACGTCAGCTCGGAGCTGCCTAATTACTTAAACAATATAACCGGTAGACAGGCAAGACACCAATAAAATAAACCATATTACGGTATCTTAACGCTACATCTCAAAAACGACAATGAAGTAGATACACAGTGACCTTCAAACAGTAGCTCCAAGCTTCGAACTAACCTAAGAAACCGACTGGAGTTCAACAACCCAGAACGTAGTCATCTGTTGCTTCACCATTTGGACTTGCTCAGGTCATGGTTGTGTTCAGACTCTGAGAGATTTCATAAGAATCTAGACTGATCGATTGGCACAAACGAGGAAAGAATTCATTCAAAATTTTGGTCGATAGATTACAAACTTGCTGTGCAGGTTTTGGATTCGTTGGATCATGACCTTCTATTTTTTTGTTTGGAGTAAATGCTTTCATCAGATTTGAGTTGGCGAAGATCACTACTGACCTAACGCAACAGTCAATGGGTAATCAAAACCTATCACTCAATGTCTTACCTTCATGTGGTGCACATTGTAGATCGTATTCATGAAAAGTAAAACGTTTACTAATAACTTAACACATTATAACTTCTCTGTAGTCTGTTTTTTTGCGTACATTTGACCAGTTTTTTTCAGACCTTCACTAACAGTCCTAGTGGACTACTGATTAGTAATTATGAATACTGTAGTCAGTATTGTCCACTGCTGGTCACAGGCCTCTCCAATTGCACGCCACTGTTAACGGCTTCTCCAATCCAGTTTCTGCCAGCCATCTTGCGCGTATTATCAGTCCACCTTGCTTGATGGTGTCATACACTCCGTTCGTCGAGACGCGGTCTCCACTCGAGAACTCGTTTGCCCCAACGGTCAACCACAACAGTATTCAATCATTTTAAAAACTGTCAAGAAACCTTGAAATTCGCTCAGAAATCAGAAGATCTAAAAAACTTTTTTTGCATTACCTAAGCCTTTTTTGCGGTAACATTTATCTAATACTGTCAGTATTAATAATTTATTACAAATATATTTGTGAGAAAAATAATGGATGGTAATATGAAATAAATGTTGCCTTTATTTTATTTATTGCCTCTACATAAGATCATGCAAAATCATTTTGCACAAACCAATCTCACAACAAGTTATTCGCTATCTCTGTCAGCCTCGATCTAACCAATTAAATCTATAATATCAGTACATAAGAGGGTGTTATTTTACGTAATCAAATTTACCTATCTTTTTGGCAGATGATGTAAGCACGATACCGTCTCTTTCTTATCTTCGCTTTAGGTTAGTGAATAGTTTGTAAATAAGATTATTTACATTGAAATAGGTACATAATTATGACATTCCCATGCATTGTAAGCACAGATTATCACTGGGTTCATTACTGATCTCGCTGTACATTGCGTAAATTACCCGTCACAATTTTGCCAATATGCTTTTTAACGCCGCAATCTAAGTTGAACTGTCAATGTGCATTATAAATTGCTGTTTTGTGGTACAGAGGAGCTTGCATCGGCCTAGATGCTCGAAGTGTACTAGTTCGAGGCAAACCACTTGCTAAATTATTACTTGTATGTTGGCTAGTTACGTAGCTTCTTACCTACTTTTGGCTTGTAACAAGAGACATGCCGAAGGTTTTTAAACGTTAATGAGTTTTGTCATACAGGAATAAGCTTGGTGAACCATGGTTATTTGCTTTATTTAGCAAGTGCCTGTGCCTACCCCGCTTTGGGTTAAAAATGCGTGAAGTGTATTTATTTATTTACTAGCTGTTCCGGCAAACATTTGTTCAGTTTCTATTACTTGTCAGTTTCTAGTTTATACGTAGGTATATACTTAAAAAAAAAGGTGTCTTTAACGGTTAGTTTTTGGAAAATGTTTATTTTACTTTCCGGCAAGATAGGCACAGTCAGTTTTAATAAAAAACAAATATGTAGATTTCTAATGGGGAATATTAACAACAGACAGTAACGACAGTAATGACAGTTCTATGCCCGAAAATCTGTCAGAAAATGGTCAAAGAAAATTCCACATTAACTGCAAAAGAAAACTACCAATCATGTGTCTCGCTCTGTCATTACTGTCAATGTAAATGTGACATTCCAGGTTTTATCAACCATTGCATGACACGAGTTCAAAAGGTATATTTTGAAGTCTAGGTACTGTTGCGCAAAAACTGTTCAGTCCCAAGTTGGCAATGAATTAGAAATCAAAGTTTATATCTTGGATTATAGCTTGGAACTTATAATGTTTTGCAGATTTTCGTTCTGTAGTAATACCTGATTAGTGTAATTTTTGACTTGACTTTATGCAGGCCATAAAGAGCTTTTCATCATGACCTAGCTAAGTCACATTATTCGTTAAACAAGTCAAATATTCTCGAATAGTCGTTATTTTAATCGCAATGAGCTGCTCAATACCCTGGAACTGCTTCTGTGAGGTTAATAGCATTTTTACGTTCTTCCTTCACGCCACTTCATTTTATGATCGAGTCTTGTAGTTTATTTATGAGACTCCTTAGATAATTTAAGTTGAGAATATCTTATTTCTGGTTTACGTTTAGTTATAGGCACCAGCTTACGTAGGTCATGGAGTTAATAAGTACTTGCTAATGGCTATTATTTTAACTATTATTCCAGCGGCTCAAAGAATGCGTTTCACACTTTTCACAAGTATGCAGGTATTTAGTCGCTTTTTGAATTTGCTTTAAGACTTTACAAGTCATGTCAAAATTTCTTTATTTCATCTTTATAAGTGTTATAACATACAGATATACAGTAGAATAACACAAAGCTTGATGAACGTCAATTATGACTTTAAAACAAAAGTAATCATCAGTGGTGTTAGAACACTAAGAAAACGCTCGTTATATTACTCGACGTTTCGACGCAGTTGCATGCGTCGTGGTCGCGAGTGGGCTGGAGTGCAGCGGCTGTGTTGTTCACTGGTTTGATACGAATCCGAAACTACCTTCAAAAAGTCACTATTTCGGCACACAACACTGATGACATCGGCTGTACAAGGCGATCTTTTTGCTTCGCGAACCCAAGTCATCGGCATAGCTCATCGTTTTAGCAAGTTGAAGTGGCAGTGGACAGGCCATATTATATCGTTGTTTCGTTTTTTTCAAAACGTCAGTTTTGAATTGCTCGTCTAGTTGTTTTTGGTCTGACTCCTCAGTAAATGACTTAGTTCATTCTTTCCAGATGACCATTTCCTGGAAATAAATTAAGTTAATAAATTAATTACCTACTGCAGTGTTGATAGTTAGCAGTGCGCACGCGCCTCTAACATTACTCCTAGAGGTTATAATACCGGATTGAATGTGCGATAAATAAATACTACCTTGCATATAATTATTCTTGTTTTATCATAATAAAACTTTACATCGATCGTGATTTATAGCCATTTGTTACCGTATCATTCTTTTCCACTGACGAATACAACTTGCCAACTCCCATTTATTTAGAGTCACATATTTAGAGTCATCCCATTAAAATAAAATAAATACACTTCAGGCCTTTAATCCTAAAGCGGGGTAGGCAGAGGCACTCGCTAAAGCAAATACCCACGCTTCACCAAGCGTATTTAACCCAACGTGACAGGGGGTGAGCCCATCGCCGTTATAGGGTTCACACACCTTGTGGTGTGCGGGTTTTCATCACGATGTTGTCCTTCACCGTACGAGCGTTGCGTTGCGTACATAGATAGGCTCTGAAAAAGAGTCCCATTGGTACACGTCCAGTAGCCGGACTCGAACCCGGGACCTCCCGGTTACAAGTCAAGGTTCCGACCAACTGGACCACAGACGTAAGTGTAACAATCAATCGTCGATTTAATTCCGATCGGGGCCATTAAAGACGATTCTCCAGCGTAATTGTGAGTGACGAGGAAAGTCGTGGCCGACACCCCGCGGCTACACCGGCGACAAATGGCGGCGTGGCGTGTCGAGCGGGCGGCAATTACTTTTAATTAATTTAACTAATCTAGAGCTTAGTGCTATTGTGATCAGCTTCAGTCGTTCACCGATCGCCGCAAGGACAAGACGTGTCCGTTGTTGTGTGTGTCACTTGAAATGGCTATTTTTGAAACTCTAGAGGAGTGAATGTGATTTTGTTTACTGTTGTTTATTTTACGTGGTAGGTACATTGCTTATTTACATTGCATAATTTAATGTTTTTGCAGGTTTGTCACATATATTGCTACAGATACATACATACATACACTTCACGCCTGTCTCCCAGAGGGGTAGGCAGAGACTACAGATCTCAATTTGTCACGGTCCTGACATACCCCTTTATTTATATATTTTTCATACTTTCCAAACAAAGTATGACAGTAATGACAGTTCTCCGCCCGAAAATCTGTCAGAAAAACGTCAAAGACAATTCCCCATTGATTTCTTTTACTAGCTAGAAGAAACGGGAAGAAACCGAAAATCCCCAAGATAGCCTTTTACGCCGCACTGAAAGAAAACAGAGATTGTTCTTTATTTTTATGTCTGCGACTAGCAAATGACTAAACATTACAAATAAGTACACCTACTTTATTCATTCGCATAATTGCAACCTGTATTATTGAATAGCGTTTATTGAAACAAACAACACGCTAGTTAACCCTCTCGGGGACACATGCCGCCTGTCTATGTGATAACAAAATAAATAAAACCTCTATTGTTTTAACTTGACTATCAACGAAAGTGTTAAGTTCAATGTAAAGTAATCGAATGAAGAAATAGATCGCATTCATAGGCTGTACTGAAGTAAGGAAAAATAATCTTCTACTTCTTCTTCTTATATATAAAAATGAATTGCTGTTCGTTAGTCTCGCTAAAGCTCGAGAACGGCTGGACCGATTTGTCTAATTTTGGTCTTGAATTATTCGCACAAGTCCAGGGAAGGTTTAAAAGGTGTATTTCATCCAATAAACGAGGCACAAAGGCTACTTCCTATGGCAAAACAAAAATTTGCCGGGACAGCTAGTCTATATATACTTATGTAAAACTCAGTCATCAATCTTCAGCCCAAACCCTTGACTGTTGTCCTACGCCCTCTGAAAAAGAGTCCCATTGGTACACGTCCAGCAGCCGGACTCGAACCCGCGACCTCCCAGTTACAAGTCAAGTATCCGACCAACTGGACCACAGACGCTCTCAAGCAGAGAAACACTGTTAATTATGTATAACGTTTTCAGGGTCAGCTAGTTATCATATCAACTCAAAAAGCAGAACTTAGGTAGATACCGAAGTGTAAATTGTATTTTATGAGGAGGATACTTATATTAAGTGATTAGACAATAAGGTGAGGGAAAATGGCATAAATTATTCATAAATTACTTCAATCAATACAAGCGCCCA
>SJJU01001828.1:15892-37794 GCA_012932125.1 Conopomorpha cramerella | reverse complement strand
TTTCCAAATCCCGTGTATTAACGCATAGTCCAGTCCATTAAATTATCTATTCGTTCATCGTCCGGACTTGTTAAATAGAGTTTAAAGTTCTGAAACGTAATTGATATTCTAAGCAGCGCAACTCCAAAATAGTTACATGTTATGTCGTAGTGAGGTGTGACAAGCGGAGGCCTCAGTCGGGGAAGGCCTGCTCGCTGCTCGCCACCTGCGCCCGAGCAGCCACGAGGCGATCTGATTCACTACACCCGATGATAAACGCACGAATAATAGTCCTACGTGTCAATATCGCTCAGAATATAAACGAGGCTTTTAGAATACATTTGTATAATCCATTCTCAGAATAAATCGATACGCATTAGGCGCGGTTTAGACAAGCATTTTTTTATTGTGCTCTTTGTATTAATATGCCTAAGTACTTGCTGTAGTGTTTCAGGGTCAGAGCGAATTTACTTTTAGAAGTTTGGTAGTCGAACAGTACTTAATCAATCGTTATTTGTATTCTGCCTGCGCCTATTTTATCACATATCAGTGCCTACGGTAACAATAATGTTGCATTTATGCATGCGCCTAGCCGCGAGTGCAGGCTATTTTATGTTTGCCAGGGCTGTTTTATTTTGTTGTGTGTAACATTGTATGTGTGATTGGGCAGTGGCAGCTTCGTACACCGAGCCTTAGGGCATTGCGATGCGCGCAGCGAGCGGGAGCGCGCACACCTGTCCGAGGCGCGCGCCGCGCATGCCAACACCCGGCGCGTGTTGCTCGAGCACTCCTCCCGCATTGTTGTCTGCTGCAGCTACCGACACTGCTGCTGCATAGGTACGTACATCATACTTGACATAATTTGTCACAGGAGTGAATTGCTAGGTCAATATATTTTGAAGCACCAGCAGAACGATTTGTGTAGTAAGAAATCATTACGGTCGTTGTCGATAGTGCATGCAACCTATTTTTGTATAGAGTTCTTTTTATGAGTTGTATTTTTAGTAATTGTCAATAAATGTCATTTATCCGAACGAAACAAGCTTTCTTTTTGGTAAGCAACTAAGAAATAAAAAAAAAATCGAATTTGGATTGTGTAGAATATGAAGATAAATAACACTTTTAGAACGTCCTATTACTTATATGCTATACATACACAGAAAAAGTAAATATTATTTACGGTGGACGATTCAGGCAGACGCTCTCCCCGCGCCTCCCAATGTCCTATCGACCCCTATTCATATTGTTTGACATTTTAAAACCCGAAAGCTGTATAATTAAAGATGTGACATTTAATTAAATACACGGTCTCGTGTTTAATCGGCGTGGCATTGGGAGTTGATTGCAAATTGAATGATCTGGATGATGGATCACTGCCGGGGCCGCCACCTGCCGGAGCGCGCCCGAACTGACTGCGCTGGATCTTATCTGCACCGAGAGGATCTACGGCCGCACCTGACTTCATAGCGCATGTTGATATCAACATGTATACGTTATTTTATTTACTTCTCAATGTATTTTAATTACAGCTGTCAGGAGAGCTTCAAATAACAATTGCAAACCGACGAACACTGTCGTAATCATTTAACTTGATGTTAGGTTTACGTAAGTAAGTTAGGGATTGTATAAACACTCCTGGGCTGACACATCACTTGCGTAGAAAATAGATCGTACTTGTTCACGTTGTACTGCTTTATTACCTGTCCATCGCATCACTGCGCTTTTACATCTAAATAATTAGTAGAATTAAATCGAGTTAGACGTACATTACTTATATTAATAGTCAGCGTTGTGTTGCGTAGGAAGATAATTATTAGCGTGATGCGTTGTGAAAAGTAGCGAATTATCCAGTTGGTACGTTCACAAAGAAATGTTAATGACTATTCATATTTTATTGTTAATTATACTTATTGTTTTTGTAAATAATGTAATAAATAACAGAATACCGTTATACACCGAACAATAATTAGGATTGTTATAAAACAATGTTCAATAATTACAAATATTTAATATACCACAATCGTCTTTTGATGAAATTATGTAGGTATGTAAGTTGGTACATACCTGACTTTAAAATAACTACGTTCAAATGTGGCGAATGGGCTCACCCCCTATCACGTTGGTGTAACCCTTAAAGACCTGATTTATCTTTCTAAATTTAAAAATAAAACTACAATGTGCTTCTTTTAGTGTACATTGAGTATTATTATTTTAAATATGTTTGTTTTTTAACTTAGTCTATGGATTCAAAAACCGTCAAAAATAATTACTGACTGATTGATACGGTCCAAAATTTGTTTTTTTGTTGTTTGTTTTTATAATTGATACCATAAGTATTTAAGGGTTAAATACGCTTGGTGAACCGTGGGTATTTGCTGAGCAAGTGCCTTTCCCTACCCCGCCTCGAGTTTTAAAGTGTATAATAAAATACCTTTACATCGGTTACCATATCACCTAGGGGCGGAAACTAATTAATAATCGTTTATGTTATTTTATTATTCCCCACTTGAAGTATGTCGCGATGTGTCGCCAGATAGGGTCAGAATGGTGTCACGGATCATACATTATGCGCGCGCCGAACATAACTGTGCCCATACGATTATAACCATTCAAATAATGGCGTGATTAAAATACCTAAAGGTATTTAATCATTAACTGAAAATTATGAATGAACATTTGCATATTTCGTGTCTTCAGATGCGAGTGAAAGAAACGAGATTGTTTTCATCATCATGGCAGCCCGCTGACGTCCACTGCTGGTCATAGGCCTCGTCTAAGGTGCGCCACAACGATCGCTGGAGATGTTTACTTACTATTTTACATATCGACGGATGACATGAACTATATTATCGAGGCCAAAAGGACACACAGTAGCTACTTTCTTTTATAGATACTTTTAAATATTGTTTTTGTATTATTAACGTTTTAGAGATACACTAAGGCACGGCAACAACTTATTTATGTAAATAGGGAAGAATGTGTTTCATCATCAGCCACACAACGTCCACTACTGGATGAGGGCTTTCCCCAATGATCTCCGTCATTTGGGGGAAAATGCCAATTAGGTAATCGCCACGCTTGGCAGGTGGGTTGGCGATCGTAGCGGTGTTGTGGTTTAACAAACACATAGCGCTGCTGACCGTCCTCTGGAGAGTGCCCTCGGTCGCCTCTTACGACACACACGACAAAAGATGTTGGGCTGGGGTTGTGGCACATGTATTCTATTCGCCGTCACCACACGTTTGACTACAGAATATATTTAAACGTATTTTAGCAAGATTATCCGCCTCTGGAAACCAAAGTACAAGGTAGTTAGTTCCATTAATCGTTTTTCTAGAATCAAAACTAAAGGAAATTATCATCTGACGCCTCATATAAATGGCCTAAAAAATTGCTCAAACAGTCATCATATTATACGTTGTTATAGTCTGATAAGTACAAGGTACGACTTTACACACATAAGGAACGTACGAGTGGCACCTAGTCCATTAAAGTTTAGATACAAAATAATTATCCTTGGTAGCTTAGAAGCAAACGTTAGTTTGTAAGAAACTAATAGAAAAACAAATTGTGAGATCAAATGCTAAGTACCATCATTGAATACACAGATAAAGTGGAACGTTATGAGCGGCATGCTGTTCTGATGAATTCAAATTAGATGTTCCCCGGACACGCGACCGCTTCGCCGAACTCCTGCGCAAGTGGGACAACACGCGCAATTATACGCCTAATATTAATAAGCGTTCTAGCCACTCTCTTTGAAATCGTAAACAATATATATACATAACATGTTCTTCATTGCATTATTTGGATATTATTGTATATTTTAATTGAAAAACATAAATACGCCGCAGCTGTGACCATGCAGTAAAAGTTTCGATCAAAATATTGTCTGTTACTAATCCTGTTTAAGCTGAAGGAAACTCCGGGAAGACAGAACAGAACAGCACTGAGAGGTGATGAATAAGAATGTGCGTTACGTAGATTATATAGTAGGCGTAAAGATGTCCACGCCTGAGTCTGGACGAGTGGGTTCTCGAACCTTCCTATAGTAAGTCGAAATTTGGTAATATGTAAAGTAACATCGAAAGTCATACACCTACATAGGTGAAACCTAAAGGTGAACCAACCGAAACACGAGAAGGGCTGAACTAGGGAATATCCTCTTTTAATTTTTCTGTTTGTTATTATAAATCTACTACCTCTATAAAAATAAGTCGGGTTTTCCTCCCTGACGCTATAAATTCAGAACGCACGAACCGATTTCAACGGTTTTGCATTCGTTGGAAAGGTCTCAGGCTCCGTAAGGTTTTTAGCAAAGAAAATTTAAGAAAAATTTCAACAGAAAAGCGGGAAAATGAAACGAAGTCATCTGGTGGCGAAACGGAGTTCGCCGTGTTTTTTTAGTATAGAATAAAAAAAAAAGTAGTACTGTATTTTGTACAACAGACATGGTGAGGGACGCCTTTACAGAGTACAGACTCTCCGCTCATAGGAACGCTAAGCAAAGCTCGTTCGGTGAAGAAGAACAACGTAATGAAACCCCGCATACCACAAGGTGTGTAAACACTTTTACGGAAATAGGCTCAATCCTACCACATTGGAGTAAATAAATACAATTGGTTAACCGTGCTTCCTTAGTACTTGCCTCTGCCTTTCTCGCTTTGGGATTAAAAGGCTTGAAGTGTCTGAACAAAAGTTATGAAAAGACTTTTGGGATCGAAATTCAATAACATTAAAAGTGAAATGCGTTATGGCACATGTTACGAGATGAAGTGAATCTGTCTAGAAAATTCTTCTGGGAATATACCTATTTGTTTGAAACGACTATCTTGACCCCAGTTCTCGACTCATATTTAGCTCAGGTAGGTATCTGCTTTGCGAGAATAATCGCCGTAACGCAGTCAGAATAATGAGGAAATTGTTTATTTACGCGTTCTTTTCTCTCGCAATAATTCCGAATTGAATACATGAGTTGTTTTCTAACGTAATATTTCAATTGCGTTTTACGACTTAATAAGTGGAGTAATTTATAATCATGTCATAGATAACCGAGTCGAGAAATTTATTCCCGTATTTATAGTGCAGGCATTGCATGAATGGTATCATACGATATTAATGTAGGTGTGCTCCTCCGCCGCCGCCGCCGCCGCCGCAGCTGAACGACAATTACGTGCAAAATTCAACACGAAGGTCAGCCCCCCGTCCACACACGCACCTCACACCGCAAGACCAACATGTACCGCTGCACTCTTCCCTCCTCTGAGCTACGACAAGGACAGTATGCACTTGAACTTATTCGAAAACCCGAACGGAAGCAAGCGAATGGCAACCGGCGCCTGACATTTCCACTTTCATTCATTGACATTTTATGAATAATAAAGTGTACTGGAATTAACCTATAAAACTTGTATCGCTCATTACAAAGACTATTATCCAAATGTAATTAATTCCTTACCAATTCATAACGAGCGCGATCGAATTTCGAGGCAATTATGTCAGGGAGGAGTTATTATGTGTTGCATGCCGCCGCCGCCGCCGCCGCCGCCGCCGCCGCCGCTAACCTTTCAGCGTTATGGAATCCAAAAAAAAATTGCTTTTACAATGGAAATGGACAAAAACAATTTGGCATCGGTAATTACCTGCTTCAAATGTAGCGAACATTAAACTCTACAGTCACGGGGTTGTCATTATACCTACTGAAAGTAAAGGTTACAGTAAAATTGTTAGATTGTTGTTATATCAAACATTGAAATAAAGGTCATATTATTCAGTATTTTTTTAGACATATATAGTTGCAACAAACAACACTATTTTAATTGTATGACATTAGGACCTAACAAACATTAACATTAAAGCTATGTATGCCTTCTTACATAAATAATAGGCATTAAATAGAAGGATGAGAATAAATATTAAGTTTAAAGTTGGGCTTTGTAGACCGATCGCTCATACGCGATACAAACTTCTGTTTGCAATTTTTATTCCTGTATTGAGTAATGGTAATTTTTGGTCATGCTCGTAATTACTAGATGCAGGCAGTAGGTACCTACTATTTATTACCAACAGCTATAACAACACGTTCGAAATTAAACGAATCGAAGTTTATCATGATAATATTAATGTTGTACAAGTGTCTAAACAAAAAATGGTCACAGGCGACCATGAAATTGAACTACCACCGCCAGTTCAAATTCACAAATTAATGTAAAATTCTTCGTGACATGAAAACTTTTTTGCTATTAGCAATATCATTAGATTATTGATAGTAGGTATTGTAGCCATAGGTACAGGAAGTGTCATAAAAATTTACAGACCGCTTTTTTGTCCGACAGTACCTAGGTACATTTGCAGAAAAGCGTTTCATAGAAATTAGGGTACAGAGGCGCACGCGCCGCGACACGCGACACCTGCCAAATCTCAAGGAGGTTTTTTTTTTCACCTCTTCACGAGAATCACAACAAGGATTAACATTCACGACGACGCACTAAATAACAAGAGGTTTGGTACTAGTAAGATTTTTAGTTTTTTTTTTGTCTTGAACAAGAAAAACAATACAGAACCACTGAATCATGGTCTCATTTACCAGGTGACTTCGGACAATGCGAGTTCAAGTTAAACTTTGGTGGAGAGCGTTTGCTGGCTTATTGGAGGCGCCGGGTTGGGGACCTCAGTACGGGGAATCAGCTGATTATCATACAAGTGTTTATGGACCAATTGTCTCGTGATAGACTACTAATGAACTGGTGAGCGGCTCATGGGCTCTGGGAAATGTACACAGCTATCACGTATGTTGATATTGTACGTTTAAGTACTTGACAAAGTCATTTATAACTCTATTTTTTTATCACTATGAACAAGTGTTTGACCACCATCTTGCCTGATGTTAAGCAGCGATGTGGTCTACGATGTCACTTGTTCATAAGGTTCACCCGCGACTTGAAGACCTTCAGACTGTACTGCGCAGGAAACATAGACTCCGGCAAGTCATTCCACATCCTGGCGGTTCGCACTATGAAAGTAGAGGCAAACCGTTTGGTTTGCGTAAATGGTAAATCCACCTGGTACGGATGACGTTTTGCCGTCCTCCTGGTTGTTTATGTAAGATATAAGTTGATAACTAAAAATCGTACAATTCGAGCGAGTTCAATTGAAAGCAAGCTTAACTGTGACTAATTAAGTATTTATGAAGCTTTTTATTCTAATGTAGACGTTATTTTTTTTTTTTAGGTAAACGATAACGTGCCTATGAAATTGTGATTCAACTTTTGTTATACTTAAAATATAATAAGGTATTTTTTATTATAACATTTACACCAGAGTCCCAGCAGTTATTACTGATTGAGTTATAAGGGGTTTCCAACAAATACATATAAGTGCGGTAGGCGGCACGCACGCCGTAAACGAACAGGCGATGTATGTGTTAATCAAGCATTAGAAACAAATGCGTTAGAATGCTACAAATGACCAGCAGTGTGTCAGTGTTTATTGCCACCGATATCTTAATTACCGCCCCCTCGCAATTATGTTGTAGAAAAAACGCGACTTTTTGTGCTCCCGCGCACGTCTGCGTTAGATATTTTTTTTTTGCCTACGTTAGATTGACACAGCGCAGGGTAGCCCACCTGGCGAGCGCCGGGGAAGGGGTGCGCAGTGCGTGCGGCTCTATTAGACGTAGTCAATACTAATAACTTAAGCTTTGACGTGTGCTTCATGTGTTGATGGTATGTAGTTTATTTTGTTATACAGTTTTTTTTCTAAGCGTGAAGGAGGTCTGATACACATCTGGAATCCGACACCGTATTGTCGCGAAGGTTCAGCGGTGTCATAATAGGAATGTTTAGTGTACAATCCATCGATGTTATTAATACCAAACAAAGAAAATGAATGGGAAAATATATTCAAGTGGAGTAGATAGAGGCACTTGTTAATCAAGGTACCTACCACTGTTTACTAAGTGGTGTTATCCAAGGTGATGGGTCATGGACGTAGCAATATTCACAAACTGTAGTTTGTTTTGGATTTGGTTGCCCTTTGGAATATTTCCGGAATTAGTGGACAAGACATGAAAGATTGAATTAATTATTGGCATTACTGATATGTCCCAAACCAGAACTACATCTTGATTGCTTTGTCATTAAATCTCCAGCAGGATTTGGTAGTTGGTAGTGAGTGTCAGAGCACAGATGTCCTGAGCGGTGGCCGGCGCGGTCCCCCGTCACGGCCCATCTGCCGCCGCCAGCAGCGGGCACACCCGGCGGCGGCGCGGCGGCGGCCCGATGTCACGCGGCATCTGACAACTCCACACACTGCAATCCACAGTGATGTGACGTACGTTTCATGGTGCCTACCATGACTGCAGTGGTTCACGAAGTAAGTAAAATATTGTAAAGTATTACAATCCTAACCTTGGTAATTTATTTATTTAGATGCAACACCGATAAGCCTCCTTGATTTGAATTAGGTAAGCAAACGTAATTGTCAATGGCAACGCCATTGTTCTCCAGCTATTATTGGAAATACGACATCAAATCCACGACAATGTAAATAGCAGGCAATAGAATTTGTCTGATTTGAATAAGGCTTTAAATTGATGGACGTCTCGCAGCCACGACAACGATTGTCTTATGTTTAATTCGTTGAAGACTTTATCCGGCTGAAGGTCGCGGATTCGCCTGCAGTCGGCGGCCGGTGGCGGCGATCTGTGCTCTAATTGGGCCAATTCTCTGCGCCCGCGCATCACTCTATTGTGACCAATTACACCCGAATTCAAATGACAACACGAAATTGTTTTGATTAAACAAATGAAGCTTGCAATTACTCTGACCGTGCGAGGGTTCTTTAATGTGCCGACATTTGTACTTAGTTTACTTAGTAGTAATTAGTTTCAACATGCGAAAATGGATCCACTCCATCACTCTCAGAGCAAAAATATCGATGGAATTACGTTCAGTGTTGAGTGTAACTGATTCAGACCGGCCGGAGCTGATCTCTTGAAGGGCATAAGGGAGTAAAGTGTCGGCGGCGGCGCCTCGGTCAATTGTCGGCAGCGTCGCCGCTTCCGGCCACAGATGAGCTTGTTCTCGCCGAGCGCCGCGTGGGAACACGGGGGTGGACTCATCCCACTTTACCTAACAGTGGGGTTCCTTATGGAATTCATCAAATTTCACGCGACAGTTTAAAATTCAATGTTTTTAATGTAGCGTACCAGTTTATATTATGCATTCAGCATACTACCATATTGCACAATTAATGCAATGTCTTTTATTACTGTGTCACCTGTCAGTTGCCAAACTTTATTGTTTTCGTCCGATGAGTTGGCAGAGCAACCTAGCATTGGTGCATTCAACGATCTCTATAGTACTATCTATGGCTGCATTGCAATTTTTTGAAGTGAAAACTTCTTATGGCGCGTTGAGCACTTTTGTGGGTGAACATTTTCAGCCACAGATATACTCCGCGTGTATTCCTATAATATATGTGTAATATACGCGCTCTTTGCATGGGCATTCGTTCGTGCCCTCGCGATAGACGAGATTGAGAGTTTTTTATATTTATTTTATAAATGAATATTGAACGGAAAATTTATTAATTGAAATATTTCATTTGATTTGTTTCCACTTCTGCCGTGCCGTCAGTGTCCACGTGTCAGCTCCGTATCAACAAAATGTACAAGTAACTCGCGGGGTGGTGCGCGAGCGCGCTGTCGCCGTGGGAAGCGACAGCTAGCTTAACACGAGCAGCTCTGTGCATTCAGAAAATAAGAAGGTGTGATCACCGTGTACTATTATTTCTACGGTATGTAATTAAGGGTTGTGAGCCGAAAACAGATCACAGTGGCGTGCAATTGGAGAGGCCTATGTCCAGCAGTGGACAGGTATGGGCAGATGATGATGATGATGATGAGTAATTTCCTTAATAATGGTTGCCTTTTAACCTATCTATGACATTAGGATGTCAAATGTTTAAACTATACAATGTAATTTTTTTATTGAATTGTATTACTAGTGCAATGTAAAGGTACACTTTGTGAACCTATCTATAAATGTTATGTACAGTCACGTGCAAAAACATGTATGCACTTAGAAACATTTCACAAAGCCATTTTCTCATAAAGGATTGATGGGAATGTTACAGTTTTACAAATATGGTATTCTAGATTCAGATCGCCGAAAACAGATCACAGTGGCGTGCAATTGGAGAGGCCTATGTCCAGCAGTGGACAAGTATGGGCTGATGATGATTCTACATTCGTCACTATGATGAAATAGGTCTAATATCAAAGTAGCACTCGTTATGTTACGAGAAAATGACTTTCAAATGTTACTAAGTGTATACATATTTAGTTCTCTGGTAGTTGCATCGCTCTGACATCGTAGTGGCGAACGATAGGTACATCGCTGATTTCATTACTTTAGTTTCACCGTCGTCCGTAGTAAACCAGCGATGGACATCGTTTGCCGCTACGATGCCAGAACGA
Source organism: Conopomorpha cramerella (assembly GCA_012932125.1). NCBI lineage: Eukaryota > Metazoa > Arthropoda > Insecta > Lepidoptera > Gracillariidae > Conopomorpha > Conopomorpha cramerella. The sequence goes on along the minus strand of SJJU01001828.1, from coordinate 27,335 downwards.
TGCATGCAACTACGACAGACTTGTCTCTCTGGTATTTAGCTAACTCTACATAAAAAAGGATTTTCAAAAACCCGCCAAAATGAAAATGTACATTATAGACGTCATTATTAATTAGTTAAAGTTAGGTTGCAGCCCGTGCTAGGGATGTAATAACTCATTCAAACCATCTAATCATCGTTTACCGCGGCCGGGGCGGCGGCGGAGCGGCGGCGGCGGCGGGAGACGCTCCGACACGCATAATTGTTGACAACATTGGAAAGTGACGGTTCCTACACTATTGCGCGGGGCTATTCGCGAGCAACCGGTACAAATATACCTGCGCATTAAGTTGGTAACACTATAATTTATATGCACTTGTGTCGTCCATAACTGAAAATCGATTTACCAGTAGGTAATTTTTGAGTATTTTTGTTTTAAACGCAACGAACAAGCATTTGACCACTATCCTACCTGATGTTAAATTCAAATTCAAATTCAAGTTATTTATTCAAGTGACTATGACTCATATTATTAGTAACAAGTTAAGCAGCGATGTGGTCTACGATGGAGCGCACTTGTTGATTTATTTATCTATTTGATACTGTTAAAAGTAAAAAACCTACGTTTTCTTTACATTAATTTTAGCTGATTGAAAGGTAGGTGTAACATTCTTGTTTATAATAAACAGAGTAAAATTAAAAACTGTGTAATATAATTCAGTATATTGCGTCATGAATACGTCTCTCCTCGCCGGTTCAGTTCGGAAGCTGGAATCAGCAAAAACTCTCACAATATTTACACCATTGTATGCTGATCCGGAAAAAGCGTGGATAATCCGCCGCCACCGCCGCCGCCTCATCTGTGAGGCAGATCTCGGGCCTCGGGATAATTATTATGGAGCATCGCGCTTATCATACAATAGGTGCACGTCGTGAACGCGATGATTATGCTTATTTTTAATGATATTTTTATAAAACTCAACTCGTTTACGTTATGATTTATGAATCATGCCGACTCGTATGAATTGTAAATACTAAATACCTAGATTACAATAGGTGGAACATTCTAATTTTGAGTTGTTCATGATTTATTTCTCTTAATTTGTGGTTGGCTTTATGCTAAATGAATTTTAGTATTTTCAAAGTAGGGTGCAGCTTTGTTTGTTTTATGTTATTGGCGTCCACTTAGTGTCAGCGGGAGCGCGCGTGCGGCATAACTCAGGTGGCGCACCGGCAGCCGCCTCCACCGCCGCCGCCTCCGCCGCCTCCACCGCTGGAGGATGTAGGCCGATAATCTGCGCGTGCGACGATCGCTAGCGCCTGCGCTATCAGATATTGAAATAAGTGGGAATAAGTGCGTATTGCGAGTGCAGTGCCAATTACCAGCGTATCGCTAACAAGGCGATGGCTATCGAGTCGCATTCAAATTGCGTTCCCGACTCCCCCGCGTCATAAATCTTACACCTCACTATTAATATCAATCTTATGTGTACGGCGAGAGGGTTGTATTTGGAATGCAGAATATCGCGGGTCACTTTGCATGACGTACACCGTGGCGTGAATTACGCGGGAGAAGGTCGTTATTGCTTTCGCAAAGTTTCTGGTGCGCCCCTCGCGGTGGAAATCTGCTTTGGCTCCGTGGCATAAGATGCACAGGAGCTGCGGCAGTAGTGTGGTCGGTGCGTTATTGTGGCGGCGGCGGCGAGCGGCGCGCGAGATGTGGCGATAGCGGGCGGGCGCGCGCGGGGGCGGCCGCGGGGCCAGCGCGCCGGGGAGGGGGCGCAGGACCATGAATCAGTTGGCAACAATAGCAGCCAAGTCGAATATTCACATAAATAACCCGCGGATCTAGGAAACGCACCGGGAACTAGACCTGGTATTGTTCTTACCGATATCCATCTAGTTCCTTTACCTGTTCAACAGAACGAAGGGCCATAAAGTCTAATGTTTGATATGTTGACTAGGGGATCCAGAGGTCATGTTAAATTTGTGTCTTAAGGCTCGCTCTGTCGTCATTTGCGTCGCTCGATAAAGCTTCGGCGGTCCCAATAGGGGTAATAATTGTCACTCCAGCAGACACACTGTACCAATAACAAAGGAGCATGTTTCTACTTTGTTTAAGTCTGCTAACGTATCCGTCGTTCATGAGTGGCGACCTCCTACACGCGTGTATGCAGCATGCTGACCACAACTCTAACTGCTAGGAGCCGCGACTCGCTAAACAAATTTTAGTGCAAACGACGAGCGCCTTCAAACGCGCCGAATGATTGTACAAAAACAACAATTTCTAAATGTAGAGACAAAGAATTGGCTTAAGAATAAAAAGTGGAGTGAGGTCGGTCGGCGGCCCCTTTGAATAATTCGCGGGTAGATTTATGGCGGCAACCCGTCGACGATTAAATAATTTGCTTACGGAGAGCGGCGGCGGCGGCGGCGGCGGCGGCGGCACTGTGGCGGGGCAGCCACCACGCTGGAAGACACCTAATAACTAAATCAATTTGATAATAGGAGGCCTACACGTTTTCGAACAACTTCAACAATGAGAAGAAAAGTATCGCAATAAAATATTTATATAATTTATGTAAATTATAAAGAATTGTTTGAAAATACTACACACGATCTAATATTAAAATGCCTTCACGTTGACCTGAACTTTTCAAGGGATCGAAATAAAAACGCCAGTAACAGCACACGGTGCAGCTCGATGATCAATAAAAAGTTGTGACACCACTCTCTCCTCTTCTCCAAAATCTAAACCCCTATGTAAGTAGGTACTTAGTATTTAACATTAAACCGCCAAATGAAACAACTAGGGAAGTCTGAAAATTGTACAATATTATGTACAATTTTTTCATTAGAGTTCGTAGTAGGGGCATGGAGCAGTCAATACAGTCGGCGGGTAGTTCGGGAATACGCGGCAATTGTGTAATTGGTGATGAATTAGCGGCGGCGTGGGAAGTTGCGCCGGCGCCGCGCGACATTACCATCCGGGATTACACATGGCTCGGGGAAACGCACAAGGGAACCGTGGTTTTTTTTTCAGAATATTAGCAACACCTATAATTCCGCACGTAATTGCTGCTACTGACGCTTTGTAGTTTACCTATATTCATTTATTTCAATTAATATAACTTAGTTTCTGAACTAGGATGGTTGTAGTAAGTAGGTACATCGATTACTGATCTTCTGCAAAGACTGTAACCACTCAACGCAGCCATATACATACTCCGGCAATGGGATGTGATTACAACGCAGCGCTCCCTGGCAGGGTACACTAACAAAAGTAACAGAAGTTCCCTAATTCAATGGGATATAGGAAGTAAAGTTGATCGACTGATATCACTTAGATGTTTGCCTCACTTTATGCAAAATCGCAGGCGGGAATTGCTCTAAGTAATAATGCGCGGCTGCGGTCAGCGTCGCTTGTGAACTACCATACACCGACAACATAAAACAAAATACATGTTAAACTATACAACACAATATGAACTGAACTAGTTCCTTTACGTAAATATTACAATAGTTCAGGTCAAAGTAGACTGGTTCTGTGTAAGTCGATTAATTCGCTAGCCAGTAAACCACGTGGTAAGTTTGTAATCAGCTCGTCCATTTTCAATATAAATCGATATTGGCCGATAATGCTCGCTACCTCGAAGTGCTGTCGGTCGCGGTCGTGGTTACGGTCACGGGTCCTTTTGTCCTGGACTTTAAATCCATTCATTTTCCTCGGAAACACGGATTTGATAATATCGCGAGTGAGAAATGGAACAAGTCCAAGTTCCCCGGCCGATGGTCTGGACTTTCTAATTTGAATGTAACAAGATTGCGAGGTAATCTGATTAGGGTGTGAGGAGATCGACGTAATCTTCAGCCGAGTTTACAATATGCATAAGAAACAATGGCGTCGATACACTTTTATAACGAGCCTTCAATTTTCTATCCAGTAATGACTATTATCTTTGAGAGTACATTGTTTAATTTGGAATTTGTCTGTATTGTTTAAGTGTACTCTCATATATACCTGTACATGCTTACGGGGCAGGCAGAGATATCTAGTAGGTATGAGTAATTACAGGGTGGTCAATGACCTAGTTTTTACAGATTTTTTTTAAACACAGTGAACAAGCGTTTGTCCACCATCCTGTCTGATGTTAAGCAGCGATGTGGTCTACGATGGAGCACACTTGTTCATTAGGTATCTATTCACCGCAGTGACATAAAGATGTTTAGATTAAGGAGTTTTGTTTCCAAATAGTGAATACCTAAATTATTGTCGTTAGTGTAACAACTTACTGTTAGCGTCGTCTGTGGGTGATGATACTCAAAACTACTAGTAAGATTCATAAACATAATATACATGTATGCATATGACGATGATATTTTCGGTAAGACTGACTTGACTGAAGACTGAAATGCTACACCATCTTGAGGTGAGGTTAAAAACAAGTACATAACCATCTAGGTCTAGGACCTCTCAATTCGTGAAGGAAGTAACAGGCAAAACGTGCAAAGCCAAAGCTCCAAGTTAGACGGACCTCTGAAAGAAAAGATAAACTTTTCCTGTGGGATTGAGTAGCCGCGTGTAGAGTGTAGGTGGAGTGGTCGCGGCGGAGCTCGGAGGAGCGCAGGCGCACACTCACTAAATGCATTTACAAAGAATAGTTTAATAACAGTGATGTGGGGCGGCCGATGAGTTACGATTAGCAAATTGTGGAGGCTGCGATCAGGATCGGTACAGTCGCGCGCACGGCCGCTGCTCGCTGCTCACAGACACACACCAAACAATAGGATTCTCATTGAAATAATTTTCTTCAAAAATGTTCCTATAAGGTAAAGTCTCATAATAGATAGATAATCGTATAGTAAGTCGGTGCATAAACTGATTAGATTCTTAAACGATTGGATTCTAATGTGATAAAAAATATAAGGAAGAAAATGAATGTCCTTCACATGTGACATACCGGCCAGTAAACACGTCTCGCGGACTCCATAAGGTGCTCCGGGCGTTCTGGGCGTGTCCGTGACTGTACTAGGGCTGCAGCACTTACCCGGACTGTACCGTCAGCTATCATTACCCGACAAGCCTTTGTTGTACCAACTCGTACTATTAGAATAACGACTTAGATAATTGCCAATTCTGGTCCAAGCCCCACTACCTGAATGAAATGTTGATCTGATACCATTATGATTATGATCCTTTCCAATAGGAGAACCGAACTTTAAAGACTCGCTGCATTAGAACGTTGCACAATTATCTACTCAACCGGCCATAAGGAAATTGCTTCACTTTTATTATTGACTGTGTATTACATATGAGACTTTTCGCATTTACTTACTCAGTAGAAACATAGATCTTCTTCCTAGTCTTAGGTACTATTCAATGGTGTATTCAACCACCAAATAACATAATAATATCAACCTCGTCTTGTCATACGATAGACGGTTAACTGTGTGTGTGTCATGATGATCCGCACTGTATTTTGTTTTCAAGTAGGCACCTACTTGTACGCGCACGATAGTTTAATAACGTGGACATTAGCACGCAGGTACTCCGGCGCACACCGGCGCAGGACTTTCATTACCGCCGCAGACGTCCAGACACTTGCCAAATTAAATTCATGACATTTGTTCAAGGAGCCGATAATGGCCGACAACTTGTTTCCAAAGGTCGGGAATTTGAAGCGGCGCGATGCCTAATTATTATAAATAACGGACTCCGGATCAAACAAGCCATTGTGCCGCGAGTAAAATACTTATTTGAAATGTTAAACAAAACGTCAAGAGAAAGTATCATAGTGAATACATTGCAGCCGCCGACGCGGCGAGCTCGCGCGCTCTCGCTCCGGGGCCGCGCCGGGGGCCTGTTTACGGTGGTTCGGGAGATATTTGAGTGGTATCGCAACTAAACAGAGTCCGACAATGCCGTCATCTGATACGATTACAATAAGAGTTTCGAGAATCGAGATGTGATTGTGAATCGGATAAGCCTCACTCGATGCTTTGTTGTATCGATAGTCGAGTCATCGCAAACATTAATTAAAATATAAACAGAGTCTATTCATTACTATTGTGGGGCGACGAGCATCGTAATCGAGAGAGCCTCGGAGCCTCGCGGACACGTGCACCTACCTGCAGCACCTCGCCGCAGAGCTCGGCAGGCGTAGAGAGGAGCTGGCCGGGGGGCTGCGCTAGGCGGCCAGTGGAGGCGCTGCGGCGCGCTGCCGGGTATCAGATGGCGGGGCTGCTCACAAGTGGAGCGGCTTTCAAGCCAACACGATAACAATGCACCGGAGTAAACAGTAATCGCTTCAACATGATAAACAAATATTTTCGGGTATATGAACAGTTCATGGAGCCAATCACACCTGTGTATGGGTAACCATTTCAGACAATCCGATTGGATCAAAGAAGCACAGTCGTAAAGAGTTGTTGGCTGGATCTTACTATACCTTTACCATAAAGTGTACACGTCTTATTTTTAATCATCGCCCAATGTATAATGACTTACTTGTATTGAACACGCATCTGAATACATAAATGAAAGGTCTAATAAATTTAATTAGCTGCTGCGCTCACGGAGAGCGTGTTAATGATTAACTATTTGTATTAGGTAATATATTGTAGTGCAGTGGTGAGTAGGCAAAGCAAGGAAGTGGATCCAGACCTTATGGAAGCGAGAGTCATGCCCCCCTCGCCCCGCCTCGCCCCCAGCGCGTGACCGGTGCGGTAGCCCAGAAGCGTCCCCGCGTATAAAAACATTCCGATATCGCATTCACGTCGCATCCAGGCCAATTTTCCTCACAGATAAAAAACACGCATTATTGAAATAACACAAGTGTAAAATCTAAACCACCCCAGCTTTTTACCCGAGTTAACTCAAAAAGGTTTCACGCATGGCGGCGTCCCCCCGCCGGAGGGCCCTCCCCCGCGGGCCCCTAACGAAGATGGAGCGGGGTCCTCCTCAAACATTTGTTAAAGGGAAATAAATCGACTCGAAGAGAAATGGGCTCCGCGCTACTTAAATGGCTTCAAAACAGCCTAGGGTAATCAGGAGCCGGCGGCCGCTCGGCCGCTGAATGACAGCCGCGCTGGTCAGCTGGCCTTGTCTGGACAGACCATTAGCTCAGAGACAGATTGAATGGGAAATTGATAGTTCTACTGTCGGGACTGAAAATAATCTATTGCACTATCAGAATATGAAAAAGCCATGTGTAACGCTTAATTGAAATATTTTTAGAGATACTGATAGCAGACGCAGATTGCCTTACAGGTAGCGATGGGCAGAGCGCGGTGGTCCGGCGCGGCGGCCGCGGAGTGCCGGAACAGTCCGTATAATGTAAAATAAGCTCGCAATTGAATCGCAGGGTAATGAGGTGCGCCGCCGATGTGTTTATAATGTCGCGTGCGGCTCGCCATTAGCGATTGGCGACGCGAGGGGTGGTCGCACATCGCCGCCGACACTTCACACTCATAGACACTTACAACTGTAAACCAATGTACCTTGACCTCTGTTGCCTGTGCTCTGCTACGTCGCAAGAGCTCTCCGCCTACACTCGGCCAAGGTAATAAGAACGGGACTGCGAGTCAAACTGTCACTAATGTAATCTCTTTATAATAAGTTGAAATGGCGCGTGGTGCGATACAATGGTGCTTATTTTTTTGCAGTCCTGCTTTTTCAGATAGAGTAAAATGAAGCTAGATGATTGAAGTGTAAAATCTATGATGGAAATGATGTACATTATTGTGGCGTACCTGTCGCGGCCCTCAGGTAGCTGACGCCACATTCGTTCACGACGTTGATGTCCTTATGCATATTACCACTGTTATAAAATCCCGTTCCCCTCAATGGAATATTTTAAATCAACTACTTACGATGTATGAATAGGTACAATATTAGTACTTCAAATACGCCTTTCAACATAGTCGGTAGTCCGCCCTACTCCTATCACTAGCCAATTACTAATCGCATCATCTTTTACCACCGACATTATTCAAACATCTTAAAAGGGTTGTAAAGTCGATGCAACCCTTCCTGTAATAGATTTTTTTTCATATGAAGAGCTGAGTAGTAGCAGGGACCGCGGGGTTGCGGCTACCTGCGTCATCCATCAGACGCACATTACTACTATAAACATATTGCTGCCGATAAATACTGCCGGGGTCGCCCTCATGATCGTATTTCATGATCAAAGGGGTAACATCACTACACCTGGTACTCAAAATTCCACCTTGGCTGTTATACTGTAAAGTTCACAATGGTTTGAAAGGGGCTAAAGGGTGCGGACATGCGGCACGCGCCGATTAAAGCGGATGACAAAAATTTAATTCCGTTTAAAGTTGGTGAGATGCGGGCGCCGCGCCGCGGCCGCACGCTGCCAGCGCCGGAGCCTGCGGGGGGCGGGTTACTCGTGGTAAGAAACCTTCAGTACAATGTACTAGTTAGGTACGTATCTGCTCTATAAATATTAGAAGCAGCAAGTAAACGCATGCATTTTTTTACCACGTGTGAATAATCTCTAACAGAAAAAGTCATTTCAATGATAGTGCGGTAGGAATTTCTTACCAAGACACACTTTTCACTAAGTAGCTATTCCTTAGTTAACCGAGTGTAGCAGGTGGTGGTTCCATCAGGGATAAAGGGTCGGTTAGAGAGACCTGCGCTCCGGGCACAGTGGAAGCTTGACTTCAATTCCAGAATTTGTGAAAATGAAAAGAACGAAAGTCCATTATTTTCGACGTATGTAGATCGAACTATGTATGATGTATTACAATAGATTTCTTCCGCCACACTTAAAAATATCATCACGACACCTCGGCTTCTTGTAAATTCATATAAAGCTTGGAATCAGGTCGTAAACCACATCATATAAGGGGCACAGCCAAAAGTTCCCAGACATCGAATCAAAAATATTACAACCAAAAGAAACAAATAAGCATTTCGCCTGCGCGGCAATAAAGCATAATCCGTGATGATGGAGGCGCGCCGCCGCCCGCGTACAGCCGGCGCGGCCCGCGCTCCCTGGGCCGGCGGGCGGGCGCGCGCGGCGGCGGCGCGGGCCACGCGGCGCGGCCCGGCGAGCTTCACGCGTCCGCTCGCTCGTTCCGGACATTCGACATACAGCATGCGGATCGAAAAGCATTGCAAGAAAATCCTTCCAAGTAAAGCACCGTCTTTATCACACATTGGCGCAGAGACAGGGATACCAGAGCCCCATGGTAATAGGTATCATGGGAAGGACATCATTGCACATTCCACCTCTCGCTTTATGGTTTATCGTCATACGAATTTATTTAATAGTCGGCGTATTAATAGTTTCTGGAAATTACCGAAGTATACGATCCTATGGCTTGGCACAAGTCGCCGCGGCCGACGCGGGTCGGGACTCGGACTGTAGGCTAGCACACTCATAGACCCAAAGCTCGAACCTACTACATGAATACAAAAAATAAACATACTTCACTACTATTGGATGTCTATGGAATGAAAAAAAGTTTACGTTTTAGTGCCTCTACCTTTAATAGATTTTAACGCCATATCAGTAGCAGGGCACGAACAATTTGCAAAACCTTTAAAACACTTTTAAACACAGTTTAGTTCATAATGAATTAATTGAAATTTCTGTTCCCGACCCCTCGATCAGATAGCCCATCGACGTATGTTAACTAATTCCAATTAAACTGAATTAGGTTTCAATTACGTAGCGGCGCCCGCCGGGGTCCGATACTGCGGCGCTCTTCACAGCTTTTTCATTTGTTTGCATTTGCCGCTCCTCGCGCCGCCTCTGATGCCACTGTGTTGGGGACAAGGTGACAAGTAGCTATGTTTTCTGTACTGTACCTCTCTTAATAGGCTGCTCCTAAAAAGTAGTTAGGTGTGTTTGGCTTTCAGAACCACCAACCGTGTAAAACCTCGTCATAGTTTTGTGACAACCTACCTTGCTTAAAAGAAACACTTAATGTTAATGTGAGCCCGTTAGCGGTGGAGCCAGTGGCGCTGAAGGCTCTCCACAAGCCAGTGCAACTGTGTTTAAGGATGTTCGTTTTAAGTTCTTAGCTTTTAGAACTTTTGGGTTTAGGAACTGAGTGATAACTGACTGATCATTTACATGTTTGAGAGTTATCATTTCTAGGTACATATAGAAAAATAGGTTATGTGGTTTCACGTACCCCTTGGACAGTCCCGTGAAATTCAAGGGTTAAAGTTGCTTTTCATTAATAGGTATTGTGTGTGATACTATGACGTTTCGATATACACACACCAAAAGAGTCAGGGATCAAGTACATTTTAGAAGATTGCAATCAAGAATATATTTTAAGAAAAACTGAATTCTTTCATAATTTATTCAAAATGTGGTGATAAGTCATTGATACAGGCATGGGGAATTAGTTAGGAGACCAATCCAGAAGATTAGATTTGATTTAAACAAATTACATTTTTTTAGAGCTAAAAATGTTTTTGATCCCTAGACACTTCTGATGTGTGTAGATTAACCGAATGAATTTGTTCCTAATTTGAAAATTTTACAAATAATATTTGTATCAACATTAGTTACATTGGGCCAAGTTAAACACAGTTGTCACACGATATTTGCAGTTTTAAGCTACTAATGGTCTCTGGACTAATATGAACGTAAGGCTAGCACAAGTTCGCGGACCCAAGTGTGCAAAGTTCATTGGCCTCTCGGTGGGGTCCCAATTGTAACGCTCATCACTGCATGCCAAATTAAATTGGTAGTTAATAGAGTACTCGTCTTGACAAAACACCCGATACAGGATTTAAAATTAAGTAAACAAATTCTGTACAGTAATAATACCTAATCACCTTTAAACAGAGCATACCATTTAATTTTACACTTGACGAATTTTAACTAAAGTTATGGATATTTTATTTAAATGAGGTGAAGATAAGTTGTCCGAAGTATGTTGCGAAGAATTTACGAGTATGTAAATTGTGAAGTTTTTAAATGTGTGTCTAATTAGAGCTGGCGCAGTACGCAGGCTTCCACTTTATCACCGGATGCATATTAACATCTTGAAAAAATATTGCACCCAAATTATATTTAATTAGCAAAATATGCAGGTTATAGCTGATTCAGACAGATTTGTATCCGCGCACTCTTCCGGAACTCCGCGTTTACACTCCGGCCAGCGCCTTGGTGGCGCGCGTTGACTTTCATCTTTGAGCACCGGTGTGCCTAGTCGTCGGGTCAATCGAATTTAGCAAAGTTGTAGGTCCAAGTAAGTACCCACTACTATGTGGACAAGAATGTATTTAAACTAAGGAACTTTACGTCAGGAATTTCTTATGGTAACGATAATAATATTAAGCCACCTTGAAATCATTACGATGCGGTGAAGCAGGTATGCTCCTCTGCAACTTTATGTTCACGTTCAATATGTGACACTTTCTGTTTTGGATATTTTTAGGTACTTTATAACATTTTCAGACACTCGAATTAAGGTTT
>SJJU01001828.1:0-15038 GCA_012932125.1 Conopomorpha cramerella | reverse complement strand
TACGTGCGTTGCGTTGCGTACATAGGCTCTGAAAAAGAGTCCCATTGGTACACGTCCAGTAGTCGGACTCGAACCCGCGAACTACCGGTTACAAATCAAGTATTCGACCAACTGGACCACAGACGCTCTCAACAAAATATACTGATGTACCTATTCGCTAAGAGCCGACTGACTAGCTTTACCCACGTGAGTGTATTACTTGTAATCTTACTAATGGCGGTGGGTAGTGCGCATCATTAGCACATTTATCTGTGTATCAACACGTATTCCTGCCGACGCGCTGGGAATATCCTTGATCTAAATCTATCCAACAGCCTAATGTTGCTGGCTCCATCATCATCCGTGCGAGGACCTTCCCGAGGTAAACTGCTGCTTTCTTTGACCGTATTGATCGGTGTGACTGCATCTTGAGCCTCAATCCTGAGGAGAGCGCAAGGGTTTTCGCTCAAGTTATCGGTTGAGTTGGTCTACGTATATTGGTACACCAGCATTTCCTTAAAGTTTAAATTAAAGCTAAACATTGTGTGCGGCGATCGGCGGGTATCGGACATCGCGCGGCCTCCGACCTGCAGTGGCTAACGAGCCGCGCCGACCTCGCGCCGATTAAGACATTATCGCATGTAATTGCACGCACTATCCACGTATGAGAACTTAGGAACAACCGATTCTGTGAGCAGAATATTGTCACAAACCTTTGGATCGAAAATAAACATTTCGTAACTAATAAGTACCAAGTTTGCTATTTAACTTGCTACACCTCTGTCACAAATATATTGTCTTTGTATCGTTTTGTGTCGTATGTCGCGATGGTTGTCTAAGTAAATAAACAAAATATGTTATTTAAACAATACGAGTACCTATGCTATAAACTTACAAAGTGGCCAACTTTGATACCTAGGCAGATTGTTATTATTATCCATACAATCAAACAAAAACAAGAGCCACGGAAGTAATAGTAGAATACGTCCGCGTCGGCACCGACTGTGTATAGAGCTATTTGCCGGTCGCGGCTTGAAGGCTCGTCACCCCAAATTGAGAACAGTAGATTGTTATCAATCACATAACGCAGATTCAGCCTCATACGATCACAAAATCATCGAGTTTATCAGAACTGTAGACGATTGCCCTAGAGGTAGGCAGACCACTACTCCATCCCGGTCGTACATGTGGAGTTTCCAATACGGGATAGGACTACTTACTATGTCGTCTAAAACAAAAAAAAAACTGTCCCCACTAACACGCCAGTACTTGGCAGGCGCTAATTATTTTCCCTTTTTCTGAAAATGGTACAGCACTTAAAAAGCCTTGACACCGGCACCGGTCTTTGCCTTGTGAGCCTAATTGACGCTTCCAAATGAAGACGTCGCGTCCACACAGCTCCACACAGCTCCGCCGGCAAAAAGCTGCGGCGGCTCCCGACCATGTTGCAAAAATGTACACGAATGATGTATTTTAGCGAGGCTTTTGGTGATAGTACAATGTCTTCATCTTCATATCACGACCTCCGAGTCTATGATTTCCACGGATTACCTAATACAAATCACCGTTCAGCATTTGTTTTTTAGCCTGCTTGTTTATTTGTGAACCAAAATACCATTACAATTAAAAAGGTAATACGACATCCTATTCACTCAGGTAAATGAGCAATGCCCATGAAACATAACAACCCATCAAAATCAATAATGTGTAATAACTCTTTCTAACAATTTCCTTGTTCATGTTGGTACAACCCCTATTTGAGTGTGTTGTTTATGTCCTGTTAGCGGTGTGACTTACAATTAATTATTACTTTACATATTTCTTGTCGGAAACTATCCTACATATTGTCACCTATATAAAAATTATTGATTCATTTGTTCGCCAAAGGTCTTTAAAATATACGTATATACGTATTTATCACTATGAACAAGCGTTTGACCACCATCCTGCCTGATGTTAAGCAGCGACGTGGTCTACGATGGAGCACACTTGACATTTTGTTTTAGGAGATGAACATTTGGTCCAGATGCAAACTGTCCACTTTGCAAAGATTATTATTTTGACACCTTTTGCAGTTATAGTAGGTCCGGGCATCAAGTTATATAACGCTAAATGATTACCTATTGTCTAACCAAATGAAATGAAAGTCCTTTTTTGTAAATATCTCTAGTTTTATCTTGCTACTTCAGTTTTTGTTGTGTTACCACATTAATTCGTTATTTTCAAATAACGGTTTGTATGATTTATCGAACTCAGTAGATATCACACTTCCTTCTTTTTCTGTGTCTACTCCACGTTTTTTTTTGCATAAAATTTTCCTTCGTGAGAGTTTGATCGATTGATAAGTTGACTCATAGCTAAGTTGAAATTTTAGTGGACGGTTTGCTAAGTCGACCTCTGGCGAACAAACAACCATCCGTTGTTAACGTTGTTTTTCATTATTATATTTGCTAATAATTATGGACCATGGCCAAAAGAGCTCTAGTGTGGTAGTTCGCAGGTAAGTAGTGTAATATTATATCAGGTTTTCTTTATTGTTGCACCAGGAAGTTTTAAGCGAAAGAGGAAATCAGTCACATCGCTTACGCTGAATATTATGTCCAATGTTAGACATCGTAGTAGTAGAATTTTGTTTTTGTTCCTCGTATTTTTCACGGGACGTATGAAAGTGGAAGAGGCGACAGCGTTACTCCAGGACTGTAAAACGTGGAGATCCATTTCCTAACGCTAGTAATTCTGAAACAATATTCGAACATAATTTTATTGTTATGTCTTTTCAACAAATACGATTAGAGCGGTACCTACCTACACAAGCTTGAGCAGATACGGGGAATATCAGAACACAGGACTTAAAGACCCGCTATTTCTTCCGCGTAGTTTTAGTTAGTCTTATATTTAATAACAAATTAAGTTTGAAGCTCCTAGCTGTAAAAATGATATTACCCACTTCCATACAGCGTTTCATCCACCTGGAAGAAATCGCTATGAGCGATAAGGTCACCTTTTGCAACTTTTCCATTGTATTTTTTTATATTTGTAATGTACAGTGTGCAATAAAGAGTATATTCATTCATTCATTCAGGACTTCAATACCTACTTTTTCCATTTAAAAATAGCCTATTTATGTCCTTTCACAGGCAAAACTATATGCGTATCGAATTACATTAAAATCAGTCCAGTAGTTTTGGTGTGACAGTGCGACCGACAGACGAGTTACTTTCGTAATTCAAAATATTAGTAAGGATAGGTAATAACAAACACTCTTTGAATATAATGTACCACCTTCAGGTAGGTACTTCTGATTTTAAAGGAAATGGTAACAGGAAAATGTGAGTGTGGGAGACCACGCCCCTCGCGCATTTTAAAGTGTGCAATGCCTCTTATCGCGGTGTGTTAGAGTGCACAGTAAGGTGGCATGAAAATGATGTAGAATGCAAATCTGGCGGACGGCGCACGTCCCGCCCGCGGCGGCGGCGGCGGCGGCGGCGGCGGAGTCCCGGGCGGCTCGGCCCAACCTCGTTGTTTGTTGTTACATACCTATTTATATCGTAGAAATACCGATATAATTCTAATCTAAGTGTACCTATCTAGATTGAGTTAACCGTAAAATTTTCAAGCAACAAAAAATATCCGTAAATTAGGTGTATGCTAAAGAAATCTTGATGAAATTTTGTTATGAAGATAGCTCAAACATCAACAGTATGGATGCCTTAGGGGTCAGTAAAATGTATAACTGTTAAAAACGATTATTTATAATTGTACTTACGTATGTATCTAACTTTATAACCACGAATAATATCATAGTAAAAGTTGCGGGCAATACACCAGGAAATAAATGAACAAAAACATGTAGGTATGATATAAAGTAAAGAAATATGAAATTGTTGTAGGTAGGTACTCTTCATTTTGGGCGCCACAGTCCATTTCACCTGCCGGATGTTATGGTTAGATGTTTCATTATAGGTACATAAGTACCTATAAAAACAGAATAGTGTTCACTGGATTTGTACATTTCCTTTGTACTTTCGACGAAAGATACAAATTTCCTGGCGTAAACCGATACTTATTATTTTTTTAAAAGTACAAAGAATACTTATTAAATAAGTAAGAACCTCTCCTAATGTAGTTAAAGACAACAGTATAATTTCAGGCAGTTTCAGACTTGCAACATGCTGAGCTAATAGATGCTATACTGGTAGGTATAAAACACAGTGGGTACACCTGATGGTGTACCGACTAACGTATCTACGGTTAGCCAGCAAGATGATCTGTCGTTTTGATGACATTTCCTGTTCTATTTAAACATTCATCAGGTAGAGTTGTCATTTAGATAACAAATTAACCATAATGTCGCGTTCGCCGTGTATTGACGTCGAATAGAATACAGTGTCACCACCATAGCCCAGCTTTTCCCGTCTCGTGAGTCGTAAGAGGCGACCGAGGGAACTCTCCAGAGGACGGGTAGCAGCGCTCTCTATGAGTAACACCACTGCGATCGCCAACCCGCCTGCCAAGTGTGGCCATTATTGGTAGGTATTTCTCCCCAATAGGTTCTGGAAATCATTGGGGGAGGCCCTCGTCCAGCAGTGGATGTCATGTGGCCGATCATGAATCTTAACGTCTAATGACATTTTCATGAATTTCAACTTGCGGTAGTAGGTAGATGAGACTACATCTAGTGCAAAATATTTTAAAGGAATTCTTCTAATTGTCTCAGTCACGCAGTAAGTGGAAGTATACATGACAAGGTGATTACAATCAAATAGTGTTTTCACACTCTCCACATTAACAATATGTGGCGTACTTACAACTTCATAGTTCGGTCCGTTACTGAGAAAACAACAACTTTAAAGTGAAACCTACACCTACTTTTTCTTTTCATTTTTTTTTGTTGAATTGACTTGTAACCGGGAGTTCGCGTGTTCGAGTCCGGCTACTGGACGCGTACCAATGGGACACTTTTTCAGAGCTTATGTACGCAACGCAACGCTCGTACGGTGAAGGACAACATCGTGACGAAACCCGCACACCACGAGGTGTGTGAACCCTATAACGGCGATGGACTCACCCCCTGTCACGTTGGGTTAAATACGCTTGGCGAACCGTGGGCATTTGCTTATTATGCTAGTGTATCTGCCTACTCCGCTTTGGGATTATAAGGCGTGAAGTGTATTTTTTTTATGTTATTAATACATAATAATAAAATAATGTGCTGTTCTTTAATTTTATGTCTTGTTTGTTTTTAATGTTCTGTATCTTTGTGAAAATATGAATAATCCCTCTACTATGATCTGATCTATACCATATTAAGTTGACAGAGAAATTAATATTTGGATACCTAATCCTATGGTTGTTCTAGCTGGAGATAAATGGGACCCTACGCACCTCGTACTCACTACGAGGTAAAGTGTTTGTGGGCGGACTGTGAGGCCCTGAAGCCCCCTCCTGAGTTAAGCACATGAGCCTTTGTTCGTACAGTTCCCAGGCCGCCCACCAACATGGAGCCGCGACGTAGGTACCTACCTACTCAAGAAAAAAAAACATGATGGCAATTAAGTTGGACTACCTTCTTTAAAAAGTTCGATAGGTACGTACTTAGGTAAAATTTATATCTGTTGTTAAAAAATCGGTTTTGAATTATGTTTTATATGAGGCCGCAAGGAAGGTTACCTGCCATAAATTAAAGAGCGTACAAAATGTTTTTTTAATAACCTCTTTATTTATTCAAGTAACTAAATACGTCTAAGATTAATTAGGTAAGCAATATTATAGATCAAATGTTTTTATAAATAACTGTGTTACTTACTCTCTACCACCTGAAAAAGGTTCACACTAATAGTGAAGTAAGTTACCTATGTTATCTATTACAGTCCCCACGCGCAGGCATCTGTCTAGGTAGAATTAGAATCGTAGCTGTATGATGGGCACCTGAATGCAAGTGCGATGACAGCAGTCCCGGGGCGGCGTGCTGGGCGGCGGCGACGACGGCGGCGGGGCGCGGGGGGCGGGAGCGGGCGGGGGGCGTGGCGCGCCGCCATTGGTCGCCGCATGCAAATCAGCCGCGGCCTGCGCGCGCGCAATCACCGCTCCATTGTTCCACGCAAAAACACGCCTCGCGCGCAACTACAAAAACTGAAGAATGCGTACAACAAGAAACCGGAGAAAAACGATTCCTCCGCTTTTTGCGAGAGATTTATGTATGTGCGCTGGCGCTGGTTTTTTCTCCAGCAGGTTCGAATTACCGGCACAGAGAGCATTTACATTGAATGCACTGTCATCGGTCGCCGCTCAATTAAAATACGCCTATAAATTAGTGGATAGACCCGTCCTGGGGGCTCGTCGGACTGCACACTCCGCGCCCGCCTCAAGCCCACCTTCCAAACAGAGCGCGTCTGAGTACAAACAGGCACCCATCTCCGACGTAGCTTGGAGTATAGGTGCGTAGGTACCTACAGCATCACCATGAAGCTTGAATGGTCTGTGTTTGTGTGTGGGAAGATCTGCAACTGACGCTAATTGGGCAAAAGCTGGAAACTAAATTCACTAAATACAAGCCAATCCAATAACAATGAAACATGTTTGCAAGACCTCGTCGACAACATTGACAGTCCATTTTGATACACATACCTATCTCGGCAGGTAGGTAGACCGGTATACCTACCAGGTTGACGCTTCAAAATTATCTACATGATGTGAAAATTACCTACGTGCCTTAATCTAATCTGACAAACCATTATCATTATCATCAGCCACATGAGGTCCAATGCTGGATGAGGGCCTCACCAAATGAGTTCCATGATCAATTCGGGGGGAAATTCCAATGATCGCCACGCCTGGCATACGGATTGATGATCGCTGTGGTGTTGTGGTTTAACTCATCGAGAGCGCTGCTGCACGCACTCTGGGGTGTTCTCTCGGTGGCCTCATACGACCTCCACGACGGGAAATATTGGTGGCTGGAGTGGTGACAAAATGTATAGACATATGTATATGTATTCTATACTATACACACGGCTAAAAATGGCTGAGAAACCAAATGATTGGCTAAACTTTCTAAGCAAAATATCTACCTGTATAGTTCTGTG
This sequence comes from Conopomorpha cramerella, assembly GCA_012932125.1. Taxonomy (NCBI): domain Eukaryota; kingdom Metazoa; phylum Arthropoda; class Insecta; order Lepidoptera; family Gracillariidae; genus Conopomorpha; species Conopomorpha cramerella. The sequence goes on along the minus strand of SJJU01001828.1, from coordinate 7,974 downwards.
TCCTGAACAGTCTGTATAGAGTCGAGGAAGCAGCATCGTACGGCAATGAGGAATGACAGTTGCAGGCCGGAGTTGTGGCATGTCGCGGCGCGCTGAGCCCGCTGCCGTTGTCAAATGAAAGTCCCCAACAAAGAGAACGGGCAATCTGCCAGTGAGGGGCCATTCACGGATACTGTTTTTGAAAATTAAATGAAGAAATCCTTATTTTTACAATGCAGGACTATTTCTAAATGTGACTCGCCATTGATCCGCTACGACCGTCTCGGTGTGTAATTGGAGTAGAAGACTTAAGGAGCCGTCTTCTGTCGCGTTACTGAATGTAGCTGTTCACTGATTTACAACAATGGGACAATAGAGTTTCCATTAAATAAAGTGTTCTCTTTGCTCACATTTGTTTATGAATATGACGCTTTACCTGAAGTACCTGTCATATTATGTGCAATCTACCAGTATCCAGGTCGTAAAAAAAAACAAATTCATAGAATAGATCAGAAGTTAAGTACTGCTTTGCAGCGCGCAAGTTTTCCGGTGAAAATGTTCTCTGTTGGTTTTTTGGGGAGAACGGCAAAATGTCATCCGTACCAGGTGGATTTACCATTTACGCGAACCAAACGGCTTGCGTCTACTTTCATAGTGCGAACCGCCAGGTTGTAGAATGACTTGCCGGAGTCTGTTTCCTGTGCTACTGCACACTGCACTGACTGTACTCAGTCTGAAGGTATTCAAGTCACTGGGGTGAATAGGTACCTAATGAACAAGTGTGCACCATCGTAGACCACATCGCTGCTTAACATCAGGCAGGATGATGGTCAAACGCTTGTTCATTGCGTTTAAAAAAAACAATAATATTTCGTCAACACACCGTGACAGAACTCATTGACTAGGAACTGTGGTCCCTGTGGTTGAATAAGTAAGTACTTACCTACCTATTAAAAGGTGGTTTATCGGTTTTTATTATGCTTTCTGACTATAGAATAAAAACACAATAACTGTGGTACAAATTTAATAAACCACTTGTTTAGTGATAAACCATTTAATCGACCGAAAATTTGGTCTACCACCCTGAAGTTAAAACTCATACGAATGTGATTTGATATTATGGTTTATTTTTTACTTATCACAATGCCTAAGTATAACAATAGGAACTGGTTCGTTTTTGGTGACACAGGAAGTGTTGTCAGAATTGGATAGATCACTTTCTTAGCCTGCCAAAAACTATAGTTTAGTACCTACTAGCTAGCCATAACTGTAGTACACTTACTAGATAAACCTATTATCCATCTTACCTTCGATCGAAAACTTTTAATTTATGAAAAAAAATTTGAACTATGTACGAAGTTCACTTGTAGGTAGTTGACATGCCACTAACACTATACCTACTACTGCATGTTTCATAAAAATCCTTTTAATTCAACTCCTCTGCGTGATGGATGAGTTGGATGACACCATTTAAATATTCGTCCTACCTAATATTCATAAGATGAACACTTACCCCCTTACCAATAAACACCTTTTTACTTACACAACTGTTATTACAGGTCTACTTGAACTGGTTATTCCGTATTTGACATATTATAACTGACAAGTTAAGTTGAGCTTTGTGTATCTTCTAAATAGCAATTCCGCCATTATTGGTAAGGCCGTTGAAATTTAAGGCGTTAATAATGTTTACAGATATCCAATACCCTGTGGTAGCGCCGAACGCGAGTTGCATAATATCACTTACAATGTGACACGTCAACAATTAGCATAACTGATGTATGAAGAGCCTAATAGAGTATGGTGTGTTTAACGCTCAGCGGGCGCTGAGGCTGCGGCGGCGGCCACGGCGGCACCACGCTCCGGCAAAAACCCCCGACGGGAGCACTCTCAATGTTCCAGCGATCATTCCACCCAACAAATTAAACCCCCACTGCTCATTACTGTGATTAGCAACAGATTCCTATTCTGAAACTATTAACTGGTTTACATCACTATTATAGGCTTTATTAAGAGTGCTATAGAGGCCAAACAATGGAGATAAGCGGGCTCATTACGCGACGCATTAGATTTTCATTCGTATTCAATAATGCAGCGGGGTAAAAACTAGTCGTGTATTTGAATGGCGTGCGTCTTGTTAGCATCGGACGAGCGGCCGGCGGCGGCGGCGGCGGCGGCGCGGGCGCACATTTACAAATAAACGCGGGAACGTCCGGCGGGCGGCGGCAAAAACTGCCGCGGCCGCAGCGACCACGCACGGCATATGAATCGGGAGGCGTTTTTGCGCCACAACGGAGCCCTAAGATGACTCAAAGAGGCTGCGCGAAATTATAATAATGTACTGGGACATTTCACACACAGTCCCAACACCCTATAATGCACTGTACCTACTGTGTGTCATGGACTGATTAGGCACTAACCGTCCAAACATGGGTAGGTAAGTCCAGTAAATAGTGTCCTATTTTGTAATAAATATCTACCCAAAGGTAACAACCGTATAAAAATACAATGTGATGACATGGCAATATTAACTAACGTGTATAAATTAAAATTATTTGTTATTATGATTTGAACAATCCCAATCAGATCATTCGTTACGAAATAGCATCTTAGGGCTCCGGCCGCGATCTCGGACTGCCACCGCCTGATTATGTAAGAGGCCAGTTTTTGCTGCTCGGAATATGCAGCAGATGATCCCGGCGACGTCACATTGCCGGTAACTGTACCGTTTACATAACACCAGCACCGGGGCGGCCATTGTCTCCATTGTCCCCAGCGCTTGATGAGGGCCAGCCTCCCGCCCTAACCCATGTCCTGTAGGCACTTACCTGTAACAATGGTTTACACGCGTAAGTATAAATTGACGAGTCGGATTTATTTTATGATACAAAGCTGGTATTTATGGTTACGGCTCTGGATGACTGGATTTCGTACTATAACCAGTCATTAATAAATATGGGTAGGTACAGTAAGTACGTAGGGTAGATGCCTGCCATGTAGATATGAATTAATGGCGTGATTCAGTTGTTTAATAGACGATGCACCTAGGTACCTATACTGCGTTGAAAAGGACCCCGAGCAATGGTCTCAGAATCGTTGTTGGGTTCGTCAATATGAACAACTTTTACTATGGCTATGATATTTTGTATGGAGGTCTTAACGAGCCCCATGACGTTTCTAAGACAATTGCTCGAGGTCCTTTTACGCGCAGTTTAAAAGGACTTTAATGAATATCTGAATCTACCTCCTGTACAAAGCAACACAATCGAGATGACCAGGCACGTAAAATTAATGGTAAATAATATTAAAATAAATACACTTCACGCCTTTTGCGATCCCAAAGCGGTTGGTTCTATATCAATAATTCTTGAATTTTGAACTCTAAAAGTGACCTAGTTCTTCTAAGACGATGATTTCCCTCACCGTAGACACTATCATTGGTACACGCCCCGATGCGACAATCGAACTGAGGGCCTCGTGGTTTATGAACGCGATCGCTAGGCGATTCTACTAGAAGGCCTTGTCACTGCAGTACTGAAGTCACCCTGTCCAACTGACTAGAGACAACATCGTCTAACATAGGTACATGGATGCTGAAAACTTTTTGTTGTAATAGACCTATTGTTGTTATGTTCAGACGTCAGTAGCGAGTCATAAATAAAGAGCTAGATTTGATTAATCTGGAGCAGGTCTGGAGGCGGGGGGCGCGGGGGCGCGCGGGCAGGTGCGGCTCAGGTCGCGCGCGGTCGCGGGCGGTCGCTAGTATCGCGGCGATCGGCGATGCGATCTCGTCACGCGCGCAGCTTATCCTCCATATTTCTCAAACTCATTAAAATTTTTGAGCCGCGTATCTTCCATCGAGGCCTTGTTTATTCGCGCTGAGATAGAGCCGATACCGGCCGACACGAGCGGCGGGCCTCGGCGGGGCGGTGGAGGCGAGGAAGGGGCTGCACAGGAGGAGGGGGTGTCTCAACTAGTTCGGTGTTTATATTACAAGTTAATACGACCGGGGCAGGCTGCCCAGTTTCCGCGTGAGATAATGCACAAGCGTCTAGCGAACATTAGACACTAAGAAAAGTTGCAGTTCCTGAGCTACGCGACGATACATGGGTGCATACCACTGATGTCAAGATTTTCACGGAATGAATGTCACTTGTTCTAATGCAACTTACATTAAATACAGTTGTAAAAAGTACAATAATATACGGTCTAACATTTCAACAAGTCCATGTCCACACCCAATGAAACTTCCCCGTGCCATCAGCTTCCTTACGATACCAAATGTTAACGTTATGGCTCATGCCTACTCTTGCCTACCAGCAAGTACTCAGTTAAGCTGAAACGTAAAGGAATGTTGATTAGTTACGCTAAGCACGTATAAAATACTGATTAAATTAGACCACCCGCAGACAAATAAGAATAGTCTGTACACGCTCGCTTTAATTCCGTCTGTGATCTGTGTGGAGAGTGTCAGGTGCGCGGGCGCAGTGATGCAATCGTCGCCAATTTATTGATTTCCCACCTCGACCGCGCGGCCACGATCGCCATAACATTGAAATTACAAACCGCGAACATCGCGCCGGAGCCAATCGCCCGCCACATCTCCGCAATGGACTGCTCAACATGTGTTTGCTATTTATATTAAACGTTCTTGTAGGAATGCTCGACTAACTGTCTGCTGTTCTGTCCTGTTGGTCTAGCGGACAGACATTCTAGCTCATGGTTGGCTAGATGGCTTAGATTGGCACTAGAGGATAACACACTTCGATAATGAACGGTTGACCAAGAAAATGGTCTACAACAACACTTAGGTTGAAATTCATAGGAGTTGATGTGTGGCTTCTCTCTCTAGTGGGTATCGGCAGAACACCAGCGCCGCAGGTAGCTGTGGCATTATGCTGAGTCGAGACCCTTTTGCTGGCTTGAGACCTGGCACACGCTCAGTAGGTACTGCTCAGTGCGAGTTGGTACGTTTTTTATTGCCTTGTGCTTATCTTATGTGTGTATTGATTATGGTTTTTTCTATTGTTTCTTTTATTATTATTTTTCTCATGTGTTAGTTCTTAAGTTGGTAAATATACATAAACAGTAACAAGTAGGATAATTTTTCCTTGTCATATTCTACAAGCTTTACCCTATTGACATTTTAGTTACACAGGAAATGAAAACTGATGAGACCACTTTTTGGGTCTGTATACAATCGAGGTGTAGGAAACTTCCGTACCTACATGTGTCATAACACAAATTCCATGGAAGTCCGGCGAGCCCCTTTACTATTAAGCTCACAAGGGTATAACCACGCCTCTACGACTGGATGCGTAGCCACAGCGTATTGGAACACGACAAGTATCTGCTAAACGCCAAAACAGTTTTTATTCATAACACGGAAAGATGATTACACGGAGCATTACACCTCACGTGCCCCACATCCAGCATGCACAGAGAAATTACCGCGACGGATGATGCAAAAGAACTATGTTAAGACTGTAGCTGGATTTCGACGAATATTCTCTTCTGGAACTGAACCTTGGCAACAAAGGTTAGAGGATGGTTATACATATTAAACCTTTTATCATACAAAATTACATTGAAATTTAGTAAACGTGAAAGAAGCTACGTCAATATTTAATTAATTACTAGGTGTCTCGGCAAACATTTGTTTTGCAATAAGGAGAAAGTCGCTTTTGTACCCCGTATAATACACCTTAAATTAAACCTTCCCTGAACTTCCGCGTGTGATTCAAGACCGCAATAAGCCAAATAGCTCCAGCCGTTCCCGAGTTTTAGCGAGATTAACGAACAGCAATTCATTTTTATATATTTAGACTAGCTGTCTCGGCAAACATTTGTTTTGCCATAGGAAGTCACCTTTGTACCTCGTTTATTGGATGAAATACACCTTTTAAACCTTCCCTGGACTTCTGCAAAAAATTCAAGACCAAAATCAGCCAAATCGATCTAGCCGTTCTCGAGTTTTAGCGAGACTAACGAACAGCAATTCATTTTTATATATAAGAAGATGTAGACTAGCTGACCCGAACGTTGTTTTGCCAATATACAGTGTTTCTCTACTATTGTATCCATATCATCATCATCATTATCAGTCAATACTTGTCCACTGCTGGACATAGGCCTCTCCAATTGAACGCCACTGTGATCTGTTTTCGGCTTCTCGCATCCAACTTCTAAATATCCATGTACACACATGAAAAGTCTCTAGGGATCAAGAACATTTTTTGCTTTAAAAAAATCTAATGCAAATCCTCAAGAACCACAAACACCGTTGCGTATCTTTAAAGATCTACATAGAGACAAATAGCGGGAGACGACTTTGTTTTATACTATGTATTGATGACATAACATTATATTTATTACATTGAGAAGAAACTTGTACCTTTCTCTCTAGGTAGACGGGTGTCTGAAACAGAAGGTAGATTAGGACATGCGACGGCGCACAGTGTCGGGTGAGACAGGAGGGCTGTCAAAGGACACGGCGGCGGGGCGGCGGCGGCGGCGGCGGCCAGGTCAACTAACGGGATGGTTTTTGCCCCCGCGAAGTCCGTGTGCAGCCGACGCGCTCCACTGCCCACTTTCTCTAGGACATGTTATTATGTATCCTTCAGGCATTTCGCTTCAATTGCTTCTATTTTAAGCCCGATACATTATTCATGGTGTCTACGCTGTCTAACTGTGACTCTGCTCTTCATTTCGAGTTGGGAAAATTACTATGTAGTCGCCGCCGCCGCCGCCGCGATGTTTACATTATAATTGAATATTATACGTACAAAGGGTGATGTTTATTGATGAAGATGCCACTCAGACGTAGCTCATCGTCACGTATAAATTTAAGTACCCAATTAAAGTCACTTGCAATTATGTTGGTAAAAAAAACGTTTACATTAACTTTAAGCTGATTTAAGTTAGCGGTTGATTTGGACGAGTGGTTGGCAGGACGTCTGCCTCCCAATCAAAGGTACCGGATTGTCTGGTACAGTGCCCTAATGCTTAGTAATTTTTTGCATGTCATGTTTGATTCTTTGTTATTTTTTCATTATTACCTACATCAACGACACCGACACCACATTTAAAGTATTGTAATTTTCTTTGGGTGAGATGATCATTATTTAAATTCAAATAATTTAAATATTAGAATTTGGCGTTTAAAACATGACAGAAGTTACCTGAACTTCACTTTTCACACCTTTTCTTACCAAAGCGGGGTAGGCAGAGGTAAGTATTAATGGATTAATATTGTCACGTCTATCAGACATTTACTTAAACTCCATCTTATTTCCTTCAATTGGCACGTTTATCACCTTTTATGAGTAGGTTTTAGGTGTTTACACCCAGTTTGACTTCCCATTCTGTTGTTTATTTCTTAACAGCACAGTCTTGACGTTTGCAAACAAATCTAGAACGCAACCACCATCACAAAATACCGTAACTCGGTTGTTACGGTAATTCTGCGCAATTATTGTATTAGAATGACAGTTGGACATAATTTATACATTAAACTATCAGGAGGAAAATACGAGCTTCATTATACGCGGTGGAATTTCATACTCAATTATGTAAAATTATCTCGAACATCTTTTTACCTACTTCTCAAAACTATTTCATTGTTATAACAAAGTGCTGGTCCAAACTCTCCGATTATAACATTATACAGTTTACTACGTGAAAGAAATAACGCTAAAATAACTTTTAACCAATAAAATAAAACGAAGTATCGTAATAAGTCCAATGTCAAGTAGATCAACCACACGGTCCACACGAGGCTCCTTTTTAACCACTGACGCAAAAACGTTTGACGTGTCTGTGTGTGTGTGTGTTTCAGGCAACGAAGCTCCCAAACGGATGATCCGATTTTAATGCGTTTTTGTTGTTGTTTGAAATCTGATTTGTTCGAGCATGTTCTTAGCTATTTTATATCGATATCTGTTCACCCACTCAAAAGTTATGGGGGTTGAGAATGGGGATGAATAACTTAACTTC
>SJJU01001827.1:0-14291 GCA_012932125.1 Conopomorpha cramerella | reverse complement strand
GTTGGGCGGCGTTTTATCTTAAACAAGCTGCACCCTGCAAACACTTGTTTTGCCATAGGAAGTCGCCTCGCGTATTGGAAGAAATACATTTTTTAAACCTTTCCTGGATTTCCACTTATAATTCAAGGCTTTAATTAGCCAAATCAGTCCAGCCGTTCTCGAGTTTTAGCAGTACTAATGAACATCAATTCATTTTCATATAATAGAGATAACAAATAATGCATTAATTTCGACCAAATTCTTCAGTTTTATAATATTAGTATAGATGAAATGTATGAAATTGACTTATGACTTTGAAAAAAACTATAATGAGCTGAGTACTGTGAGCTTACATTATTAATATCAATATATCAATAACTAATAATCATTATTAAAGCAGCTTACAAAACTTTGCTTAAAGTGATTTTTTTAGTTGTTCGTTATGTAATACCTCAATTTGAAAAATCGTCTGTTTTTTAATATTGAAGTCGTCCCCTTTGTAATTCCAGTCGCCCACTTAGTAATTGAGTCGCCCGGCTACAATTTTAATACATAAAATATATTAATCACAAGCCACTTTTTGTAAGCTCGTTCTGTATTTATAATAAATTAATATTCGTCGTTAGTTTAGTTAATTTTTCGCTTACTCAAATGAATACCGATCAAGTTAGTAAAACAGTCCCTCATCATCAGTCGCTATGATATTTTTTATTCGCTCATTTTATTATTCCCCTAACAGATTTCTAGAGGGTATCAAATAAAAAAGCACGACACAGCATAGTTAGAATCTGTTTTATTTAAATGAAATCGATAATTTTGGTTCAAAAGTTATGAGGGTTGAAAGAGAAAAGGGCAAAAAGACGAATTTATATACAAATATGTTCAAGTGGGGTATCAAATGAAAGGGCACGACACGAACATTTGAAATAGGAGGTTTTTTTTAAATTTGCAATTGAATAAAAAACGTCACTGATGAACCATCAGCCAAAGAAAATGATCTTAACAGTTTTGATGACCCTTCCTGTATCCCTGAAACACCAACACGGCAGAGTTATTATAATAAAATTTGCGACTAGTTAACTATGAACCTTAATGTTCTGTAGTATTTCATATTATTTTTCAATCATAAGTTGTTACACCAGATTCTTGGTCGACTGTACAGGTTCTCTCTTCAAGTAACGCGTGTACTGCTACAATGAGTGACAAACTATGTGATACCTAATAATAAATTATTCTCAATAACGAGTGAGCTCGAAAAATGCTGCTTTGAAGTTATTATCTCTAGAAAACTGTCTTAAATTGAACATTTGTCCCAAATATTATCTGGAAAAAACTGTATCTTAACTTAAGACATGTCAGGAACTTAGTATATTCTATTAATACAGACCTTGAGTACTGGTGATAGTTTCAGAACATGCGCCCTGGATTTTCTTTTAAGAAGAGTCTAGTTGACGCCCGCGATTTCATTCACGGAGTTTCAATAAGTATTTCATACAAACTATAACACCCTCTATATAGCGCTGCATCCTATAGGATCAGGATAAAAATATCCTATGTCCATATACAAGCTCTTAATCTACCAATTTTCAGCTTAATCGGTTGAGCCGTTCTTGATTTATAAATAGTGTAACTAACACGACTTTCTTTTGTATATATAATTGTGTGGAAGGGATGTAAGTTAGTATTCATTAATGTATGGGTATTGCTGTATTAAACTGCACTATATTACAAGCACCTGTCACATTATCAAGTCCAACAGACAATTTGCATGCATAAACATTCCCACAGCTCGGAGCTCTGTGACCACCTAGTAGTTAGTATACTTTTTCCTTACACCAACGAATGGAATTAATGTGGTGTTTTCCAATATTGTATGCTTTATACAGTACACCATTACGCCAGTGTAACACTAGCCAGAAGTTACAAATAAAAGTGAAAATGTATGAATACATTTCTGGGTAGACTATACATCTTTTGATAATTTCTTTTGATTTTCACAACTAAGTATCTTTAAATTCAAATAGTGCTATTAAAAGAAGAAAGTATTAAATAAATGCAATATTGTGTACATTCTCATCGTGTGCTAATTGTAAATACTTAAAAATGAAGCATCCCCATTATCGGCGGCATCAATTAGTATTTCCAGATAGAATTCAAATGGCCTTTAATCGAGGCGCATACAACAACAGCGGTGCGTGCGCGCACTCGCTTGTGACCCCGCGCTAGTGACGTGCCACCAGATACGATGCCTTCGCTATCAAATCGTACGACATCCTATTATCATTATTACATTGTAAGTAAAAATCGTATTGATTAATGTTTTGTATTATTGCGTTTCTAGAAACATATCGACCGAAGTGTGTTTAAAAATGCTTTTTGTTGGCCATATTACTCGTAGTATTATCGAGTAGAAACCGAGTCTCAGCAAACGGTGTGTATGAGGCGAGGTTGACTGATGATATACGTAATATGGCTGACAGAAGCTGGATGCCAACCGAAAACAAATTATGGTGGCGTAAAATTGGATAGGCCTATGTCCAGCAGTGGACGAACTTGGTATGACGATGATGACTTTCTGTACAAATTAAATATTATGTACGTAGTAAAATAACAGATACCTCTAGGGATCTCCAAAGTAAATACGATGAGAATAAGAATTGAAGTAACACAATCGATATAAACAAGTGGTTCCCATCCCTAGCAGTATAGAAAAACACGAGCGCGGGCGGTAGCCGGCGGTTTTTGCGCGAGAACTTTCTTCCATCAACATATGCAACGCAAAGAAAGGTTGAAATTATAAGCGCATTGAATATGCTAAGCGAAATGCCAAAGTTGAATAACATCGCGTTGCGTGAGCCGCGCGCCGTGCCGCGGAGCATTCCTCGACACTCCGGCGCGGGCCGGCTCCCCGAATTACTACTCTAATGTACAGCTGCCAATTATACACTTTTATTAAGATGTCTTTTATGCATAAGCACAAAAGAAGTAATCATAATACTCAGTGGCGTGCACGGACTTTTACGACAAGGTAGGCACTAATCCCCATGGATTGACACCTATGTATAGGTAACTTGTCTTTACGAAATATAGGTACCTCCCTATCTACTCACCCACAAAACACAGTGCCTTCGTTAGCCTATGTCATGAGTACAACAAAAAAAGATCTCGCAATAACTCTGTTATTAGGTCGGGAAGCCAAAATACTAAGGACTTTTTAAGTGTTTTTTTGCTTATATGGTATGGTATGGTACACGCTACTGATAATACTGAGGGATGATGTGACTAATTCACATGCGAATAATCGTACAGATAAGATAAGATCCTAATCATAACAATACTTAAACCTTTTGTATAGTACCTGCTCATAACACAGTGTAAATGTCCCCCGCGAGAAGCGGCCGACATGAATACAGGACAAGGATCTCTTTCCACAGGAAACTTATTTCAAGAAGGAAAAACTGGACTTTCCCAACTCACAGAATTCGTGCGTTCCACCTGTTACCGCAAATTAATTCTATGCGTATGACTTCTTCGAGGGTTGCTGCTGATTGCAGCCGACCACGTGTGTGTGGGAGACGCCGGGGTGAGGAGGGGGGATGGGGGGGGGTGTCCATAATAATGATACATTCGCAAGTTGGCGAGGTACGAGGTAATAATGACTTATGTACGTGATCCAATTATTTGGGCGCGCGCTCATTACGAACTAAGTGTGAAATATGGCTGGCTTTATTACCAGAGCACTGTTGGCCCCGCGGAGTGGGGTGAGGTAGCGGCCTGGTCGGGGGTGGGTGCCAACATGAGTGGGGTGGGGGGAGGCGCTGCAGCTGCACTCCTAAATCATAATAATGCGCTCGCAGCTGGAGCTGCTGCAGCGAGCCGCGATCAGAACCACCGCTCTTGATGCTAGACTAATGACCCCGCGAACGAGAAGATCCACCTCGATCCACGATGCTAGGCAGTAGCAGCCAAATACTGCAGAATAAACTATCCCGATTGTCACAAAATAAAACTATGTCATGAGATTATCAAAACACCGCGCGGAGGTAAGGGCACCTCATTGCGGTCGCAGCGTGTAGGCGCACGCGACGCGGCAATTTACCAGTATTTCATGTGCCTTAACTTTTCCAATTGAATAAGTCCCATCACTAGTGAACAGTAGGTACCTATATAACATAGTAACTAATTGAAAATGTCCCTACTAGTCTCGCCAGTGGGTGAAAATGTTTTTAATATCCTTTCAGTCCGCTCGTTCGAAGCCAATCTTTTCTAGAAATTAATAGAAATGAAACTCTTTGTAGTCTCACACACACACATGCAGAATTTAATCGAGGTCCTACTCGTATGTATGTAGAGAATTTTCCTACGGCGGCAGCGGTGCAGAGTGGCAACATTGTCCCCGGAGGGCGGTGGGGCCGTGGGCGGGCGGCGGATCGGGGGCGGGCGGGCACCTGCCGTAATATCCTATTTATGAATAATGTTTTATTCTAACAGCGTGCGGCGGCCACTCCCGGCAGGGCTGTAGCTTCAGGTTTTCAGCGACCGCAGCCCGCTTTAGAATGGACGCCGCGCGCTCGCCCCGCTAACGTATATTTTAAAACGGATTTATGAAAAGCTACAAACTGAAAGTTTAATAATTTATGGCTTCTGCACAGTACGATGTTGAAATCTTAAAGTAGAACATTTCCAAAGATTCCTGTAGTTAGTTGTTGAATATTCCATGATCCCATTCCTGCCGCCTCCACGCGGCCGCGGGAAGTTGTTATCGTCCATGTGTCGGGACTTCGGGAGGAGTATTTCACCGGCGGCTATTTATGGCTGTTATAATGGTCATTATCGGTTGTGCGGTGAACTTTGTCAGCCCTGTTCGGTTATTGCTTGCTTTGTTTTTGCGCGGGGCGGGCGGCACGGGGCGCGGGGGCGGCGGGGATGGCGACGGCGGAGGGCGGCGGGGGAGGAGGGGAGGAGAGACGGGGGTGGCGGGTGTTTAATTAATGGAAATAACTCTCGCGAGTTTGGTGCCACCTCACCTTCCCGCTGCATCTGACTGGTGGCCGGTACCAAAATATTCTATCATAAAACTATTGTGTGTTATACTATATGTACAGTGACTATTCAATGAGTTCAGTCATTTGGGTACCTACAGGTTTTAAGTACCATTAAAGTGTATCATCATCATCATCACCTATGGCCTATGACCACTGCTGGACATAAACTCATTAATTGAAGGCACCGATACCACTTTGAAACCAATAAACTTTATTGTTAAAAACATCACATTCATAAATATATTCCACGGTGATACAACAATTTGTACCATACCTATAATTTATAATATTTTACACCAAACCAATAATTTTACTTGCTCATTTAATTCTCCACTAGGTATTTGATAGATTCATATCTTATATTTATTTCTATTTTCCTCTTACTTTACATCACACATACCGCTATATACTTTTATTCCTAAAACTGATGGTGATATGACGATTTCCAACCTCGTAAAATTTCTACCGCTTTGATAAACACCGGGCCCTAGTTCAGTACCTACACTAATAAGATAACTAAAAGTTATCGCACTTATTTATTCCTACATTTACTTTTTCCTGCCAACATCAGCGCGTTACCTGCACCTACATAGAGGATAAATGTTAATGAAGTTGGTATAACGAATTCAGACTTATGATTACCGAGATAAATAAATCATAGAAGGTAGACTGTAAAAAGTGTTCTGTGAATATGATCACCATTGAAAAGATATTTACAGAAGGGACGGAAAGTTCAAATTGGAACTTGAAGGTCTTTCAAGTCGCGGGTGAATAGGTACCTAATGAACAAGTGTGCTTCACATCACTGCTTAACATCAGGCAGGATGGTGGTCAATCGCTTGTTTATAGTGATAAAAAAATATCTTCTAACATTATTCTCCTTCTCGACTAAAGTTCTTCGAAAATGAGTACGTGGGACACTCATTGAGATACCGAAAAAATTAACTTCTATGAAAAAATACATGAATTAAATCTATACAAAGAACTCTATTCATTCAGCCTCTAAACAAAGTTTCATACGTCTGAAGCAATTTTCAAATCATTTTTTCCAGTCCTCCACAGACACCTCTTCTACGACCTCCTCATCAACACTGTACGTCTTCCGGCGATCAAAACTGTATCACTTTGAACTCTAATTTTAGCATAATAAAAAGAAGTCTCACAAGAGCCTGCTTCTGCGCAATCTTCGTACGTAATTCGTATGTTTTCTTGAATTATATTGTTTACTGCCAGCACACTTTCTTCGCTGACAGCCGTCGCAGGACGACCACTATTTTGTTCATTCCCTAAAGTAAGACGACCGGAAGGTCCTTCATCCATAAAAGCAATTTGAAGTAGATAAAAATTACTTATCAGGTTTTAAGCCACATTTGTAAATCGTATATAGGTAATTGTAGCACGAAAATGTTCTCGATGCAGATCCATAGGAAATTTTGAAAACAGTTAGATTTTTACTCATATGTAATCGAAGTTTTCAAAATAGTTACATGTGTCCAGTATTTTATACATACAAACTTTTTTCGCAAAACATTATGAGTGGCCTGGTATGAATATAAATTCTATTCGCATCCATAAATCTGGAATCGAACCAAAAACCTTTAGGTAACCTTCCGACACGTTCTTAATATTAACGCACAGTTCCACGCCGGTCTTCCAGACATAAACGTTTTAAGTTGGTAAGAAAACATAGAATGTTCTTTTCTTGATAGTCGTATATCCAATATCGCTGCCTGCTTCTCTAAGGGCTTCTTAATGTATTCTGGTTGCCTCTTAAAAACATCATTTGCTAATGCCACCTGTAAGGTCCCTTCTGTAAGCAGCTACTCTATGTTTGAGAAGTACCGTCGTCGCTTAAGGGCATGTGTGCCGTGGGAAGCCCGCCGCCGCCGCCGCCGCAGCCAGCTCGCGACACCGCGCTCCGCTCCACACTACATTGACGTATTGTTACCTACTTGAACCCATGTAAACATTATCCACACATTACCCGTAGAAATAACATGGATATATGTATTTACCACCGTGTTCATGTTCATCCAGGCTCATATTTCTAACTCGTTTACTTTTAATAAGTACTTACTCAGAAGGCTTTCGTGGTGTTGTGTCTTGTAGTAAGCAGTGGACGTGACATATGAATATCTGTACATATATTAGTAGTTAGTTATGTAAACGGCATAAAATATAGTGGACAGATATGAAGTGAATTCCGTATACCATATGCGAAGTACATAGGAGTGTTATTGATGAAATGCGTGCAAATATAAGGCTAGGTTTACACTCAGCTGAAATGAAATGAAATGTTATTTATTCATCGTTATAAGTGCTATTACATACAGTAGTATAATATAACTTGGTGACTTGTTGCTCCTTTAGTTAAAACGATAACAGGAAAAAGTCGAACGCATTGTTACTATGTCGATAAAACACGATGCGTTTCTGGTAATTCTTCATAAAATATGGTAAATATCAAATTAGGTACCCTTTTATTGTAAATTAAATTCGTAACAAAACGCTTTTAGAAACAGACAGAACGTTAAGTGTAAGTAGAAAGGAAACAAACCTGTGTACTTTGAAATAGAAAATGTAAGAAAAGTGGTTTGTCAAATGATTGATTCAGAATGTTAACTATGAAACTAATTCCTTCATTAATCGTAACTTAAGAAATAAATACACTTCACGCGGTTTTAATCCCAAAGCGCCGTAGGCAGAGGCACTTGCTAAACAAATGCCCACGATTCACCAAGCAGATTTAACCCTAATAGTCAGGGGGTGAGCCCATCGTCGTTATAGGGTTCACACACCTTCTGGTGTGCGGGTTTTATCACGATGTTGTCCTTCACCGTGCGAGCTTTGCGCTGCGTACATAGGCTCCGAAAATGAGTCAAACTGGTACACGTCCAGTAGCTCGAACCCGTGACCTTCCGGTTGCAAATCAAGTATTCGACCAACTGGACCACAGACGCTTATAATCGTAACGTATACGTACTTAATATAGAAAAGTATGATCTAAACGGCGAGGGCCCCCTTAGTGCCGGCCAAGCTTTATGCTCAGTATCCAGTAGCGGAATATTTATTGGTCATTTACACATTTACACAGAGTTTAATTGAATATGACACAGCTGGCTGCTTGTTCCTTGGGAACCCTGGTTTTTTTTTCTCAAGGTGTCTCTGTGGTGTGCATTCTAAATCGTTTGTGCTAATCAGTATGGTAATGAGGCAGCCTTATTAGGCGCCCGCTCGCTGCAGGCATGCGACATTGAAGTGGCTATTAAATAGTTAACGAATACTTATCTAGCTGCATTAACATGCAATAGCTTATAAAATTTTATATGCATAAAATATCTGATTTTCATTGACAACATGTTGGTACAGGTAGGTACAGAAGGTAAATCTTATTTGTTTATAAAGGGGACACGACGTTGTGGGATAATTTACTTTTAACTTTTTCTAGTACGCTGTGCGAAAAGTGATTTATTTTTGAAAAAATCATCACAACCTAAGAACGATATCTATGGTACAAGCGAACTAGATAGGGCGTCCCATACATGGAGCTGGTTCACGCATAAGTGAATTGAAATAAGTTTATTTATACAAAGTGGTAAGTGAGAGCATGCTCTCATCTTCCATTAGTTAACTTGCAATAAGGGTCTGTGGTCCAGTTGGCCAGATACTTTACTTGTAACCGGGAGGTCGTGGGTTCGAGTCCAGCCCAATGGGACTCTTTATCAGAGTCTATGTACTCAAACCAACGCTTGTGCTGTGAAGGGCAACATCGTGATAAAACCCGCACACCACAAGGTTTGTGAACCCTATAACGGCGTTGGGCTCACCCCCTGTCACGTTGGTTTAAATACGCTTGGTGAACCGTGGCATTTGCTTTAGCAAATGCCTCTGCCTACCCCTCTGTGGGATTAAAGGTGAAGTGTACTTATTTTATTTTTTAACTTGCAATATATATGTTATTTGTTCACCCGAATATTGATTAATGTAGTTTTGAAAACCGACAACAGATCACAGTGGCGTGCAAATGGAGAGGCCTATATCCAGCAGTAGACAAGTATGGGCTGATCATGATGATGATAGTTTTAAAAGATATTGCAGTGTTTTAAAAACAATAATGTTCAATAAGAGCACGAGTCTTGTCAAGAAAAATGCATCTATTTTGTTACATGGATGGACTTGTCTATATATGTTTGATATTTAGTTCTATGCAACCTAAGGGCCTTACTGATAATGGTGGAATTGCTATTTCGAAGATACACAAAGCACAACTTAATCTGTCAGTTGTATGTCAAATACGGAATTACCAGTTCAAGTAGACCTGTAATAACCGCTGTATAAGTGACAACGCGTTTATTGGTAAGGGAGTAAGAATTCAAAAGTTGGATATAACCGATGATCATGCTACTTGGACCCACAGCACGTACTTAATAATATGTAAGCAGGTGGTAAACATTTTTACTTTTGGTAAAAAATGGGGTATTTTCTTTGACGTTTTTCTGACATATTTTCGGGCGGAGAATTGTCATTAGGTACTGTCATACTTTCCAAAAAAAATCCCCATTGCAATGCAGTCTTGTCATCTTTGTCATGGACAGCTTCACGACTGTCACCCATAGGGGTAGGCAGAGACAACAGACCTCCACCTGCTACCATATTGACACAACTCGTCTACATTCATCAATAAGTTCACACAAGCAGGTCAGTTTTCTGAATATTTGCTAAAAAATAAAAGAAGTGGTTCTAAGTAAATAAAAATGGTGGTTCTTCCAAGTTTGTCCTATCATTTTGGTGAACAACAGGGCGATCACATGGGCTTCAGATTCGTATGCCACCTCGGCGTACGGTCAGGTGGACTACGGAATGCTAAATATGACAGTGTAGGGAAATGACTTTGCGAATTCCACCAGGTAACGCAAGAAAAACGTCGAGCTCTCAGAGCCACGGCAATTAATACACGATTCACATTGCTGAATCCATCAGAAGTTGAGTTAATTAAAACATGAGGCTCACCGCTCCCCGCCCCCGTGCCCCGCGCACCCCGCCCCTCAGTCCCCGCCGCATTATTAGAATATCTACTCGCAGATTATAAACAACCACACGGGCATTCTTCTCTCAACAATTACACCGGTGTGCTTATACATCAGTTATTAAACATATTTTTCTGCGAAACCAGTAACGTCATAATTTTAGTTTTATTGCACCATCGGCCGTAGGGGAGTTCACTGTTTACCTATGTCACATACCACACGTAGCATTCCTTGAAGCGTCTAGTGCTGCAGGTATTTTGGATTGGCACTAAGCAAGTTTCAGGAAGCTGCCCACTTCGGATGTTCATTCACCACAAAGTGGCAGTCAATCCTAGAAAGGGTTTAAAATGTTTTCAATCCAGTCTCTCCTTAAAGCTAGCTGTCCGTGAGCCGCTGAATGGGCATTGGCTTCTTAGGGCTCATTCAGACCGTGGCGCGGCGGTGGCGCGGCGGTGGCGTGGCGGAGGCGCGCGACTGGGAAAGGGCTCAATTACCCGGCGCGGTGCTATCGCCAACATCGACGCCGGCTTTTTGTCGCCTTCACTACCGAGATGTATGAAAATGTATGAGCGCCGGTCGCTCAACTCGGACAACGTGCGACACTTCACGTATGTGATAATTGAACGAATACTGAATAGCGTTTCCGGTACATTATGTTTCTTGTTTATTATTTCTTTGAAGTTTTGCAGCGCCTTCGAGGCGGCGACGCTTCGGGGAAATCTATTCATGTCGTGCTGGGATTCAGTGATAAATCTCGCGCAGGGGTCCTTTATTACCCGATATAATGACTTACAACTTGCTAACTAAAATAACTAAGCTCGTCCTGGAAGCGGCGTACTCAGATACTATAACGTTTAAAAGAAAGTACCTATGGAGAAGGAAACATTAAAAAAAATATTACTCAGAATACTGGCTGATATGTTTTTAATGGTGATTTAATTGGACGAATCTGACGTACTCTCAGGCGTTTAATTAGTCGTAATTGAGGCGTTTTGGGAAACAGATAGAGTATTAATTGGTCTTGAATATTTAGTATGTACCACAATATGAATTGATGATGGTATTCCGCCGCCGCCACCGCCGCCGCCGCGGGGCTCGCTCCCGGTCTGGATTGACCTTTAGCGGTGGATTGCTCTTCATTTCTGTATCATCATTTACTTTACGTAAGTTTCATAAGTAAACAGTACACGCTACTGTTGTTAAACTATGAACAATCAATACTTGTATCGGTTAGTATGTAAATCGAATTCAATTGCGAATAATTGTTTTCTTCACCAACCTCATTCGTAGTTACAATTTAATTGCAGTAACACCTCAATAAGTCCCTAATTATTACTTACTAAGGAGTAATTTTTCATTAATTCAGCAGGATTGGAGTGGTCCCAGCGCGGCTCGTAACTGTGAATATTGTCGAGGATTAGCAAGCATTACGCGAGCGGTCATGCTCCCCTGGTCAGCGGACTCTGGTCGCGGGTGTGCAGCTCACTTCTTATGCATATGTTGTTCGATGTAGGTAAATGTGCACTTTTTATGCCGAATACTTTCATGATGTTGTTGCGGTTCCGCATTGAGCCGAGATACAGAGCGGACCGCATTCGTCACATTCAATTAGATGCCTATTTACATTATATTTAGTGACAGGTATTCTCCATGGCTTGGTAGGTACGTAGTGGCGGTTGGATACCTGAGATAACAAATTATGCTGGTTCGCCACATTATCTCAAAATGTTCAGTTCATCTTATTCATAATTAATTATTATGCAACAAAAAGCCGCTCTCTATTGCCGCACAAACCAAATATGAGACTGCATACAAAGTTGGCGAGATTTCGACTGCATAATTTGCCATGCCCAAGTTGAGTTTCCATTAATCGGGCTCCCTGCCCCGCGCGGTCCCGCCCGGTCCCCGCGGTCCCCCGTGGTCCCGCGTGGTCCCGGACTGTGCGAGCGGCGCAGCACTTTTTGTGCTAGATGCAAACGTCCGGACAGTCGGTCGGGTTTTTGTTGACGCTTTGAATACGCATAAATGCGACATTCATCTGTCATTATGTCTGCGCCCGCGCAGCCGCCACCGCGATTGTGCCACTCACTAGCGACGGCGGACGGATTTACTTACTACGTATAGTAGGTACCTAAATTTCTTTTTTCTCTACATTTATCAAAATCCGAATATCGTACCATAGAGCATGGGCATGGAACATTCTGTCTTCATTTTCCTTCATCGGCAACCACATGCTTGAGTCTATTTTTGTTCTTACATAATGACATGCTTCATAATTTACGCATTACTATGTTAAAATAGCTCAATAGCATCAACTACCTCATTACAGCTAACTAGTAAGTTGTCAAGACATTTCAAAATGTCATTCACCAATACATTGTAACTTGTTCAACTATTTGGGTATAATGTTACAGGTAAGTGAAAATACATAGACTTTTTCTAGGCGTAAAAGAATTGTGCCCAGCACTAATGTTAAAGGGTCTGAGAAGTACAAAGGTAGGTTCAACATACCGACGTACAAGTTCCCACCTCCATTAGTAGATATGATAAATCGAACCGCCTTTGACGAAGGAATTCGTCTTCTTGCGCCCGCTTTGAATGGAATGCGGCTGGAATGGCCGCGGCCCAGCAGTGGATGCGATTGTTTTGCAGATTGACTTAAACGCTCATTATACAAATACGTTTGTATAATTACTATTTACATAAACATCGCGGGCGCATTCCGATTCAATAATACACTTGAGGTTTTAATACACTCTTAACTTGTTTTTTTTTACGTAACACTAGCTATTTTACCTGCACGTAAGTATACCTGTCTATTTCAATCGAACGCTTTACCTACTTTAAATATTAACTTTGTGATAAATCTGTGGTTATTCTAACTTACAGTAAATAAATGTGAGGTGAGGAAGCTAAGCACCTCTCTCTGACCGGACAAGAACTGTTGAAACGATTATTTTACTCTTCCTCAACTGCGAGAAAGCCTGGTGCACACTCGCGACTGCAGCAGGACTAAACACAACTGACTCAAGTACACACTGGTGCCGCGGACACACTTCTTTTAGTTTTACTAGACAGATAAGGCTTACTTGCCATTTTATAACATACATTGTAAAGCTAAATTACTTATTTAAATTCTTCTCCTGCATACGGAATCAGATGCACTGTAATTATGGTGGGCAGAAACAAAAAGCCACAGGAAATAACTGGCAGTCCGAACTACCCTCCCTCCCCCTCCTGTGGCCGTCTCCGAGATGACAACTGACGAGCTACACGGACCAAATATTTGAGGTAAAGTGGTTTATGATCGGTGTAAATTGCCTGGAATTTTCATTCATACACATACTGTTACTGGCTGCTGCTGGTCGAGAATGGAAGCTTGTTGTTACATAAAAAAAAATCTTGCGTTTACTGTCAAAAGAAATCAGTGGACTCTTTCATCAAATCCTCGCCTTTTGCGCCGAGAAGCAACACTAATACAAGACAAACACATTGATTGAGTACCTAATTCCTACCTAAAAATTGGTTCTTAATGTGCTTTCTGGATTCCTATAACATTCTGTCACACAGTCACATTAATTATTAAAATTGCAAATGTGCCCCAATATCTTGAGGCAGGATGTAGCTGCAATGTATATTTCTGGCGGATAGTCATTATGTAATGTTAGATGTATGAGTGAGTGGCCGGCCGGCGGAGCGGGGCGGGCGGGCGCGGGCGGGCGGCGGCGGAGCAGCTCCGGAGCCAGATGAGGAGTCAGTTTTTGTCGGGAGCGAGTCGGCGAGTCGGCGCGCTCTCCCGTCACCCGTTCCGCTGGATACTGCGCATTGCTCAGTAATGCTTCCTTTTCAATCACAATCTCTGGATCAATGGGACGGGAAAAACCTGCCCTTCTGTGTAAAAATATTTCACGACAATTATTATTTTATACCGACATACCTCCGCTTGCCGCGACCGTATTGGCGGTATGTTTATGCTAAGTGCTTTTCTTATACCACCTTATACGTCACTTAGCTATCTTGCTCTCGCTCCTTTTCGTTTCTGCACCAAAATAATAAAAGTAGGTATCCGTGGCGTGCACTGGCTTTTACGACAAGGTAGGCAGTAATCCCCAAGGATTGACACCTATGTATAGGTAACTTGTCTTTACGAAATACAGGTACCTACCTATCTACTCACCCACAAAACACAGGACCTTCGTTAGCCTATGTCGTGAGTACAACAAAAAAAAGATCTAGCAAT